>PVIR01005570.1:0-71331 GCA_004026965.1 Petromus typicus
CTGAACTACAAAGTGAGACCCTGTCTAAAAAAAAAAAAAAAAATTATATACATATATGTAAAATACAGGCAATAATAAGTACTTCACCCAAAATACTAGAAGCTTCTCACTCCCATGATTTAGAAAGTCGGAAAGAGTGAAATTCTCTACATAACAATGAAGAAAAACTACATAATATTCTTGACCCTATTAGACATCGGGCTGAAGACCCAGGGTAACCAAGGAGAATGAACTCCTGGGTGGACAGGGCCATCTAAGGAGATCTGGGACATTCGTACCACCTCATGTGGAGAGGGGCAGCCATCACAGGAGGTAATAAGAACAAGTTGGTTATATTTTAAGGAATGGCTGGAGGTCAAACGGGTGACATTTCAGTATGGAATTCCTGGGGGCCCTAAGCACCCACAGGTACACCCACTCTCAGGAAGCTCTTTTCCACCAACATGGACAGGGTACTCTCCAAAAGGACCACGAAAAAGAAGAAGAGACAAGGAGTTGGGCACAGAGGAAGTGACACAACGCTTCTCTACAAAGAGCCCAAAGCTTACTACTCAGCCAGACTGTTCCGTGGAGAGAGTAAAAACCTCAATTCAAAAGCAAAGCGAAGAAAAATGAAAGCAGAAACAACCTAAATATCCATCCACAAAAATGACTGATTAAATGGATATGGGATATTCACATAATGGAATATCCTACATCCTTGAAAATGTCTGAATCATAAAAAGACAATTTCAAGAGGGAAATCAGGTACATCTACATAAAGAGGATTATACAGAATGTACTTTTTTGTGTTTGGCATTTATTTTGTCATTGCTCAACATTGTGTTTTTAAGTCTTGTCAGTATGGTGGATGTAGTTCTAAGCTACACTCTAACATAGACTTAACCTCCCACAGGGCATAAAAGTATATCGGTCATGCTCATCACCTCAGTAGTCCAGGTTCAGCACTGGCATAAAGAGAAGTTTTCAAAATGCATGGATGGAATGCTGAAGAACTTAATCTTCTAAACTGCAAAGCAAACAGCTGCAGTCAAGAAACAGTTATCAACCTCTGGGGTTCTTGGCACAGAAGTAGGCTCTGAGATACACCCAAGAAGGTTCCTCATCTGATGGAAATCACACCCTATTTGCAGAGAAGTAAAAGAGATGCACACTCTATTTTGGAAAGTAATGCTTCAATTATTCAGCTGCTGTCTCTGATAAAGCCATATGAAGAATGTCTAATTGGACTCATCATTTTTCAGTTGCTGAGGAGTCGGCTGTATTTAAATGAAGCCTGAAAGATATTTTAGACCTGGAAAGACCATTAGCGAGCACTAAGTCCCACATAAAGATCTTCTCACTTGGTTATGGGCCATTGTTATCAAACAAAAGAATTTCAAAGTCGTTTAGGGACAGAAGAAATATAATACTCATGATTACTGAAGTTTCTTAGAATTTCAGCCAAATATTCTGAGTGCTTTTTCCAGTTGACTGATCAGAATTTTTGAAGGCCCTTGTCTTTGTAATGGAATATGCAAGCTCGTAAATCACTCTGTTACCTTGTCCAGAATAAAAGTAAAAGGATTATTTTGTCACAATGAATTTAAATGCCATCTTTTGTGAAGGGATCAAATATAGTACAAAGACGTATCAGTAACAATGGTATCTTTTTTTATCACACGACTTACTGTGGCTTGCAATGTGAAATCTCATCCTTTTTGAGGTATTTTAACATGAAGCCAAAAAGGTCTTTATAAAATGGGCATAATTCATGGTTTTAGAAGCTAAACATTATCTTTTGTGTTCTCGAGAAACACAACTTCATCTGAATGTACAGTGTTCCCTGTGTTACCAAACCACACCGAAAGAAGTACATTAGTAGGAAGTGAAGGTGGTGAGGACGGAGCTTACTTAGGCTGAGCACGTACGTAGCATGTATGTGGCTGTGGATTTGATCTCCAGCACCAAAGAGGGAGGAAATCCAAAGCAATACACATGGCCTTTACCCTGTCCTTCACCCGCTCCCATCAGAGGTAAGGCTGATCACTGTTACATGTGTATCTCCACAGGATTTTCATTGTAACATGTTTGCGTAACAACACAAAACATACTGAAAAATAATGATAAACAGGTATGAATAAAGAAATCCCACCTTGGAATATACAAAGAGCTTATTAAAAACCGTTTGTTAGGTCCCTGGGATGTTTTTTTGATTCCAGCAGCCTTCTCCTAAAGGCAGCCACCCTCTTGCAGGTTTCTAAATCCTTCCCTTGCTCTTGTGTTATTCTCCTTACATTTGCAACCACAAGGGAAAGAAATGTATACATAGGCATACATTTTTAATTTTAATTTTTTATATCATATAAAATGTGTGTCCTGACCAATGTCTATAAACCTGTCATACAAATTTTATTAATGAAACCGATTAATTTGACATAGGTGGAATCATGTTTAGGCAAATGTTTATATAAAGTTTAAAGGCAGACAAATCTAATTTATGGACTATTAAGTAAAGATGGTGATTAGTGGGGAGAATTAGTGAGTTGAAGTGGCCAGGAGGGGGCTAATGAGCTTCGGCAGTGCTTAGTTCTTAATTGGGTGTGATCATCGAGCAGCACATTTTAGACTTAGGCACGTGTGCACATTGTACATATGAGTTCAATTTTTAAAGAACAGCACCTTAAAAAGCACAGGACTTATATAAGTAGATTTCTTACTGTTCATACCATCCAACAACATTCTCAACACTTCCTGAATCTTGCTCTAACTCAAATGTCACCTCTTCTATAAGACTGTAAAGTCCCAAGCCTGAATGAGCCTCGTCTCAGAATTGCTGTAACATTTTGTTTAGGCATCTCCCTCCCCTTTGTTAAGAACACTGAATGTTCACACCACCTACCACAGTGCCCTGGCTATATTAGGTACTCAGACACTGTTGAGCAAATAAACACTTAACATTCTAGTCTGTGAACTACGCCACATGACCTTGGTATTTCTGAGTGCTCTTTCACTTACCCTTTTATTCAGCATAACATGCCATGTATAACCTGTGAGAGTCTGCCCGCCATGTGCCAGCAGTAAGCTTCAAAGCCCTTCTACAGCTGACTTGGACACACTGAAATGAAAACAGCTTTTACCTGAGCTATAAAGACAATACACAGTACCCAAAACAGGAAGAGAAAAGCACTAGGAATGTCTGTACACGTTGTTAGGTAACTTGCTTTTTACTTTTTCAATACCGTCTATGTCCAGACACACAGTTCTCACTCAAGCTCACCGCTTTCTGGAGTAGTGAGCAATGACCAAGTTGGACACAGTGTCTGCGGGCTAAAAGAACACCTGGGCATCTGTCATCTACAGACACGTCCATGTTATGTCAAAGGTTTTCCTGTGAAGGCCACAAATATCTTCAAAAAATTGTCATTTACAATATCTGTGTTAGAGAAAACCTTCAGAAGTTATTTTATAGACCAGAAGTGTATACATAAGAAAGGCTTTTTACAATGCCTACTGTCAGAAGATGGCAATTGTGTATGTTTCTCCAGTGACAAATCCCATAGTGCTCCAAGTCGTTTCTGCATGTTAACATGTCTGAAATCCAGCTTCTCCTCGTAATCTACAGTGTTCTCTTATCACAGCCTGGTGGCAGTTGTGACATCATTGTCACTTTCCGGTACTGCAGCCAGAAAGCCACTTGACAACCATCTCCAGAAGGGGTTGTAGCTGCTGACAGTCATGTGAAACACTGTGACACCTTCTTTAAGATCAAGAAAATGTCAGCACTGAGTCTCACAGAATAGTTATCTCAGGCTGAAAAAAAAAAGCCCAGGAACCCATGCAGAGCTCTCGAGACGCTGAAGGCTTAACCTCTCAGGGGACACATGGCAACTTCGGTTAGAAACCGTGGAAGTTGTTCCCAGTATTAAGAAGTGGTTGGGCCGGGGATATAGCTCAGTGGTTCTGGCTCCTATCTTGCAAGCGCAAGGGCCCGGGTTCGATCCCCAGTAACCACATAACAATACTGGGCGTGGAGACTCACCCCAGCAGCAACCAGTACCACATACCACAGTGCCGGGCGTGGTGGCTCATGCCTGTAATCCCAGCACTCGAGAGGCAGAGGCAGGATAATTGCTATGATGTGAGTTGGAGGTTGAGCTCAGGGCCAGCGTGAACCACAAAGTGAGACCCTGTCTCAAGAAACCTTAAAAAAAAAAAAAAAAAAAGAAGTGGTTGATAAAGCCAGGATTCTGTGAAAAAGTTTTAGAAAATACCAGTTCAACTGATTTACTTTGCTTATATTTGTGCCATATATGCTTTCAGGGGTGACCAATTGTTGAAGTCTATGTCTGAATAAGGATAAGGAAAAGCTTACAACTATATAATAGAATTTACGTAGTAAGATTACACTGTGTCAGCTACATTAAATAGCCATAGGCCTTGTGATAGTTAATCCTGATTATCAAATTAGATAATCTCTTAGTCTCACTAGACTGAGAAATACCAGGATGATTATGGAGGCATGCTTTTTGGGGGATGTCTGTGAGGGTTTCCCAGGGCCACTGCCATGCGGGACAGCACACTGCTGGGGGGAACCATCCCGCATGTGGCAACACTGTTTACTAGGAGGGGGGCCCAGATGGAACCAAAGTAGAGGAGAAGGAAGCCCCCCAGCAAGGCTTTCTCTGCTTCCTGTCCACACAGACATGAGAGCCCTCCCCTGCCAGGCTCCCCACCACGACGGTCCGCCTGGCCACACAAGCAACAGAGCCAGTGACACTGGGCTGGGACCTCCAAGACCTCAGACTCAAACAAATCTTTTCACCTTTCATCAGTTTTTCTCAAGCATTTTGTCATGATGACAAAAAGCTTGACAGGCTTCAAAATGAGTAGGAACGTAGATTTTGGGAAAAACAATCCAGGGTCTCTGTATCCATCCACTACTAAGTATTATGGTTTTATCTTTTACCCATTTTATATAAATGATATAAGATCTAACCAAAATATACAATGAATATTTAAATTTTTTAAAATATTATAATTGAACGCATTACCACTAATCCCTCTCACACTACTTCTTGTTTTGAACACATTTCCCCCAGTGTTCATGCCCTGGAAGCAGTTCTAGAAGTCCTCTTTTGTGAGTGTCTTTATAAGTTAAGCTTTAAATTGTGGTGAATTGAGTGCCGTCCAAAGAAGAGGCTGGCTTTGGAAAGCACTAAGGGGCGTCCTCATCCACTTATTCACTGGACCTGACACTGTGTAACTTCTAGCTCGTCCTGAAAGTCAAAAGGACCATGAAAGGCAAATACTTTGAACAGATGCAGGACATTAAGGGAACCATAACAACATAACCAAAGATTCTCACCAAAGACAACTTCCAGAACTGCTTCAGAAAGTGGCAAGGATTATGGACTATGTTTGAAGCACAGAGAAGTTTTTTGAGGGGGATTAACTGCAATGTGTCTCGTACTATAATAAAGTTTAAAAAATGTAAACATTCACCATATTTGTTGGCTATACCTTATATAGCATTTTAATTTACATACCTTTGATTAATAATGAGGATGAGATATTTTATTCCTTTTTAGGGGCCATTTAAAGTCTTTCCCGCAAACTGTTCTTATATTTTTTCACTTTTCTAATGAGATATTGTCATTTCTTGATTGTGACAGTTCTTCATAAACTGAAATACTAAATCTTTAAGAGATGTCATACAAATATTTTTTGGATTATTTTAAGTGTTATTGCTTTTTTTTTTTTGGTAGGTTTTTTTTTGAGACAGGGTCTCACTTTGTGGTTCAGGCTGGCCCTGAGCTCAGCCTCCAACTCACATCACAGCAATCCTCCTGCCTCTGCCTCCCGAGTGCTGGGATTACAGGCGTGAGCCGCCACCACACCCAGCACTGTGTATGTGGTACTGGTTGCTGCTGGGCGTGAGTCTCCACACCCAGTATGGTATGTGGTTACTGGGGATCAAACCCAGGTCCTTGCGCTTGCAAGACAGGCGCTGGAACCACTGAGCTAACTCCCCAGCCCATGTTATTGCTTTTTTTAAATTTAGGGACAATTCAATTAGTAAGAGCTGCCAGCCAATTCCAGATTTGCTCAAATTTTACTAATCTCTTCAGATGCCTCCTTCTTTCATAAAAATCCCTCACAGAGATGGAGAAAAAAAATATCACATACATAGAAATAGAAATAATACCAATTAGAATCAACATCTATTCAGAGACACTAGAAACCTGGAGGCAGCTTCCTGTCGTTGATCACATTTTCCCCAGAGAATGGAGTTCTAGCTCCTTCCCAGACCAGCACTCCTTCCTGGTTCCCTCCCAGGCTGCGGGTTAAACTGGTCCTAAGTCCAGCAGAAGACGCGCAAACCTGTATCATGAGCAACAGTTCCGCCAGCCACGTATATGCTTTAGCCCCCGCCCTTTCCAGGACTCAAGCTTCCAAGTCCTGGGCACATCAGTCCCACACCCTGAGGGCAGCATGAGCACAAGTGTGGCCCAAAGTGTGTAGTGTGATCACTGGCATGGTGAACACGGCCACGTACTACAAATCAAGAGTCCTGGGTCCTGGCCTTGGCCCTGTCCCCTAAGCAGTGATATGGAGTTTGAGGAAATAATGTTAGTTTTCTGAGTGTTGTTTTCCTTTCTGGAAGCAGGAAGCATACACAGTACATGAGGTGTTTTCCAACAGCCACACTGTGGTTCTAGGTCCACGCCTAGTCTCAATTCCCTTACCTACCTGCTGCCCCAATTAAAGAAAAAAAAAAACTATAAAATTGGGGCGTGCTTTTCTGCAAAGCTATTTACTCTCCTTAAACATTTTGTTACCCTGCCTGTCTCATATTTGCAGAGCAGTTTGGTTTGTACTTTCCGCATTGCACAGGACTGGGTTGACTTGAAAGTCAACATAAGAAACATCACAAATTTTATTGGAGTTTTGATCCACTCACCTCAGCCAACACAGAATGGTCCTAAAAGTGTGTTTAATTCTTTTTTCAGTTGGTTTAACAGTCACAACCATGGAGCTCTTTTAGCTCCTTTGAAGATCCATTCTATAATTACCTGACACTAGTAGGAGTTTATTTCCCCGAAACGTGGCTATTTAGAAATACTTTTCCCTGCCCCAACTCATTATCCGCCCTTATCTGGTTTTACTGAAAATTAATCCTAAGTTTTATTATTTGTAACTTTAATTGGACTTTGTATGATGTTTATGTTTCACATTTGTGTTGGTTCGGAAAGGTCAAGAAAAATATTTTCTAAGAGCTGGCACTGGAGTCCTGGGAAAGAGAAATGCCTGAGTGAGGGAGACAGAACTCACAGAATAGATATGCTCTGCTCCACTGCTCTCTGCTCCTTCCAAAACCTCAGGGAGAAGGTGAATCCTATCCCCAAAGCACATGGCAAGTGTAGGGCTTGGGAGCAAGAAGCTACATGGGAAACGTAAGGCTCTGGGTGGGAGAAGGACCAAGAGACACTCTAATGGTTACTATTGGTCAGATTTCAGCGAGGCCACCAAGGAAACTTCATTCCCACCATCTGTTTTCTCCCAACAATGAAAGTAACAGGGCTCCTGAGACACACTGCCAAACAACCAAGAAAGTGGTAGGGCTACGAGGAACCAATGTCATGTCAGAGGCACTCACTACTTCAAGGGAGTAGGTGGAAACACAGAGCCTGGGGATGCCAGGGTGTGAGATGGTGTGAGGGGAAAGAACAGAATGAGCCACTGTGTCACCTAAGTTTAAAAAGGTCTTTGGGGAACCACAATGTGTCATATTCAACATGTGTGGTGACCCTCAAATCTGCAGTCAGGTGTGTCTCTGTAGGAGTGTACCTGCGTATGTGTCGTATGTTAAGGAGGCCTTTGTTCCCTGATATGTGTTTGCATCTAGGATCTAAGTAGGTTTTAGATAACAGATTTTGCAAGAGGCATCGCCAAGGTCTCATGATGAGCCTTGAAATTACAAGGCCCTGAAAATCAATCATAAACGAGACTGCAAGGAGCCGGGAGTGTCTGGTATCTGAATTGCTCCTTTCCCCAAATGCTGTTCACAAAATTCTCTAGTGCACTAAACGTATGCTGATTTTTATATATTTTCAACATCTTCATGATTTTTTAAAACTTTTTTTAAGACAAGCAGCAATTTCCAGAAAAATTAAATATATAATTCTTGGAAGAACAAGGTGAGAGGTTCTTATCCTCATTTGGAGATGCAAATCTGGAATAGACTGTGGAATGCTTTCAGTAATGGAAATAGCAACCTTATTTCTGTCGTATTCCAAAATGGAAAAAAAAAAAATCTCAGATCAAAAAATTCTGTGCATCTACTATTAAAAAAAAATGGCATCAGGAATGTTCAGACTTTCATTCTGCAGGCTGATTCAACACAACTCAAATACAGGAGCTTAATTTCCTTGTGCTCTATCCTTTTTTGACTTTTACTCAGCCTCAGCAAGCTGGAATTCATTTGGTGAGACTACTGCACACAGAAGCATGCTAGGAAATATGTATATTTATGATCAGCTTTGAAGTGTATTCACAGGAGGTGCATAAATAAAATCTCATTTGAATCTTGTCTTCAAATAATTTATGACACTACACTAATGCTGTTTGCAAGAAGCAAAAAAATATTAGTTAGAATTTCACGGTTTGGGTCCTCCTAAAAAATCAGAATGACAAAATACATGGAATGTGGGGCATAAGGGGAAACAATAAGCCATATAATGCATAACTGCTCCCTGATCCAATCTCATCTCTTCTCAAAAGTCATTAATCTTTCAATCTTTTAGCACATATGCACAACTGGTGAGCTCCTCTGCCCCTTCCCTGCAAATGCTTGGGAGCAGCTGCAGGCTTGCTGTTCTTGGATTGAAAGAGGTAGAAATGTCACATGCACCCCTCAGCTGCAGAGACTCCATTGTGCAGGTGACACTGCTTTCACTCAGCCAGACTGGAACACAGCACGTGCAACGACAGGAGGACCTGGTGGCCAGAGGGCTGCTGACAACGTCCAAGGCAGGGCCCTTCAACTGCCGAGTTCACACAGAGAGCTCAGGGTTTCAAGTCACACCACAGAAGAAACTGCACAGGGTTTACGAAGCAGTTGCCTTGCGCAACATCATGTAAATACATAAGTTAGAAGAAAACACTGGATCACTGGACTGTGGATGCAGTGTGACCACACCGGCTCTACATTGGGTATTACTTACGCAGAGCCAATGGTCATGGGAGCCGCCACCTTTTCCTCCTTGTCCCTAGGCTCCTACACTTACTGCCTACATTGAAAATACAGACACTGATTCTAATGCCTTCATCTCACTGTCCATTGTGGTCTGGAGATGGAAGTGCAGCCTGTTTTTATTTGACTGTGCAAGCCACACCAAGTGTTCTCATAATCTACCAGAGCGAATATGTCCCATCTGCTAGGTAGTATAGGCGCGAAAATTGTTGGTGTGTCCTCTCCCATGTGAACCCACAGCCCTCTTCCTCTATAAAAAACCATAAAAGTCTTGGCTTGCACAATTGATGGGAAGTGTTTGGGTCAGAAGATTCTGTTCCTGTTCTATAGACCCTCCTCCTTAACCAATAAGCCCTTCCCTCCCTTTTAGGATAATACATACAGGCTAAAAATAGAGATAACATATAAATAGGGACTCAAAGATAAAAATAGCTTCTATTAGCAAACATCTGGCAGCAGCTGGTGTCAGCCTTCTTGTTACCTGCTGGGTGATATGAGAAACTGCACTGTTACAGAGCTTGTCACTGCAGGCATTTTTGCAGAATGGAGAAAAAGCCACTGTGAATCACGGTAATGTTACCATCTGAGACTGCTTCATTTTCTAAAAGTGTTACATAACTCACTAAATTTATTTCTTTAACTGTGGTTAGAAAAACAACTAGTATAAAAGGTTAATGATGTGGGTGGAAATGTAATTGAATTGATCTATTTGTAGGGAATCTCAGAAGCATCAGAGTGCAATTTGAGCTTCAGATTCTGTCCCTTTAGGTCCTAGGTTTATTCCATTTACATAAAATTCCAAACACAAAGGTCTGGGAACACCCATTAAATTTTTATGAAAGGAAAAGGCAGTAAGGCTGCAGGGGGGAAAGCAGTTAATTTTATTTCAATTCTGAGTCAACCCATATTAATTTAACAAGGTCACAGTGCAACGGGGAAGTACTTAGTGGAGGTGGTGTGTTCTCATCAGGGATTAAGGCAACCAGAGGTGCCTGGGACTGGGAACTAAGGGGAAAGAATACAGGTCACATTTGCTTGGTCTGTAACCATCACCTAATTGGCTCACTCCCAGACTCAGTGGAGAATGTTGCTCAGAATGCAAAGGGACTGGAGAGGCCTGCAATGTGGGTCAGAGGCCAGTAGCAAACATCCAGGAAGGGTTCTGTTCATCTGTATTACATGAGCATTAAGAATAACCACAAGAACCATTTTCTCAAATGCTCACACCACTACTCGGCAAATTCTTAGCACAGAATCCTGTCCAACAATGCTAATGTCAGTCAAAGCTAAGCAGCACTCAGCAGAAGAGCTGTGAAATGCTTGTGTTCTTCAGGAAAGAAGAAAGTTAATTCAAAGACTGCAAGGTTTCTGTGAGCAGATTTTACTCAGATATATTTATTAGGAATGCTACATCGAAACTTGTGCAAAATATTCCTATGCACCCCAGACCTTCAACAAATGACTTCCTGCTGTATAACAGCCACAACGGATGCTTCCCTTCGCTATTTCTAATTCCAAGGGCTGGCAGTCATAAAAGGGGCCCTCATCATCACCCTGCCTTAGCCAAGGAAATAGTGTCAATGGACATGCCAGTATTTACAATGACACAAACGACTCTGATTATTCAACAAATGAAGACTCGGAGGCACCAGTCCAAATCTTTTGGGAGTCTGCAAAGGACACTGCTATGGTTTAGATCTCAAATGTCTCATGTGTTCAGAGGTGGGGCTTTGAGAAAGTGATTGGCTCATGGAGGGGCCCTATTCATCTCTGGTGTTGGGAGGCAGGGCTTAGTTGGAGGTGGTCATTGGGGGTGTGACCTAGAAGTCTGGGTTTGTATCCCAGCTCCTCCCTTTCCCCTCTGCTTCCTGGCTCCATGGCTTGAGGAGCTTTGCTCTGCTATGATGCCTTCCTGTCCTGGGGTTTCTATGTTGGAGCCAGCCAGTCACTGAATGAACTCTCTGAAATCGTGAGCCAAGATGAACCTCTTTTCCTTTAAATTGCATGTCAGGGACATGAAAGTGGCCAGTACAGATATCCAAGTTGAAATCATCTCAGAAGGCCTGAAAACGTAGGCACTTGAGTAACATCACAGTAATGTGACTTTGTCTCCCTCTTATACACACACTCCTACCTTTTATACCCCAGTGCTAGCCTCCAGATGTTGTTGATCTCCATTCTGATTTTACATGGCATCCAAATATTAAGGACTGTGTTTTCCCTCATTTTTATAATCTCAACCCTGTACGCCTATTGCTTAAAAATTTAAGTTAAATTAGGGAAAGACTTCTTGAACAAAACTTATATAGCACAGGAGTTGGCTGAGGAAATCAACAAATGGGACCTTATTCTTTTAAAAAGCTTCTGCACAGCAAAGGAAACCACCAACAGTGCAAACAGGCAACCAACAATGTGGGGAAAAATCTTTACCAGCTGTTCCTCAGATAAGGAGTTACTATTTAGAATATATAAGTAGCTCAAAAAAATCAGCCCACCCAAATTTAATGACCCAATTCAAAAATGGGAATCTGAAATAAACAGATATTTTTCAGAGGAAGAAGTAAGAGCAGCTAAGAAGCATATGAAGAAATGCTCAACATCATTAGTCATTTGAGAGATGCAGATGAAAACAACATTGAGATTTCATCTCACTCCACATAGAATGGCTGCCATTTCAGATTCAGCCAATAGCAAATGGTGGTGAGGCTGCGGAGAAGGAACCCTTCTCCACTGTTGGTGGGACTGTAGACTCGTACAACCCCTGTGGAGATCAGTTTGGAGATTCCTCAAAAAGCTAGGATTGGAGGTCTTATTTGACCTCGCCATTGCCCTGCTAGGTATATACACACAAGAATTAAAAGACTCATATCACAGTGACATAGGTGCACCCATGTTTATAGCAGCCCAATTTGTGATTGCTAAGTCTTGGAAACAACCAAAATGTCCATCAACTGGAGACTGGATAAAAAAGCTGTGGTTCTTCTATAGAATGGAGTATTACTCTGCCATAAAAAATAATACGTTTGAATCATTTCTACTTAAATGGACGTACCTTGAGGATATCCTCATAAGTGAAATCAATAGGTCAGAGATAGGTACATATCACATCTTTTCTCTGGTATGAGAAAATAAAGATGTAAATGAGTCCTAGAACTATATGTTATATATTGTGAAATAGAAAATGCTCAATGTAAAATAGGGTGAAGGGGGAAAAATGATGAGATTGTAACAAAAAAGGAAACAAATTTAATGTACGTGGGGGGGGCGGTAGGATGGGTAGGGCTATGGGAAAAATGAGAATTAAGTTGTGTCTTATACTGGTACAAATCCCCACTGTGGAGTGCAATCATGATGCATTTATGTAATGTACCAATAAAGATTTAAAAATTTAAAAAAAAACGATAGAGAGGAAATAAAAAATCAGTCTTCTGAAGTCTCTAAATTCTATACAACTAAGTCATAAAATCATTTCTAAAGTGTTCAATCCCAGAACAAGAAATGATAACATCAACTTTATACCTGCAGAAAAGGAAGAATAGGCCTCTGGTGGTGGATGGTTTTGTGAGTTAATGGACTTCTCCAAATTAGTCTGCTTACCCTATATTATTTGCCCTTACAAAAAGCAACAGAAAACTTTCAAATTAAGAGGCAGTATGATAACTGGATAAAGAACACAAACTTCCAGGTTACACCCCACAGTGACCACCTCCAACTACACCCTGTCCTCTGACACCAGTGATGAATATGGGACCTTTCTGAGCCAATCACTTTCGCAAAGCCCCACTTCTATCTAGTTTCTATTCCGTTACCATACTGCCTCTTAATTTGATTTTGATTTTCTCAATTTGATTTGTTATCTAGTCCAATCACAGTTTTGTACCCAACAAGTTTTTCAGGCAAGAGCTGTTAGATGACAGTGATCCTGTGAAATTACAATGGAGATTTAAAGAGTGCCTGTTGCCTAGTGACATCACAAGTGCGAATTTGATGCTTTCTTCACCACTGAGGGATTTTGTAAGCCAACCTACCACACGGCTAGTTGTACAAAGGCACAAGAGAAATATGCACAGCATTATTTGATAATGATTGATTGCTGTTAGTGTATCTGTTTAGTATGTCATACTTCTAATTATTATATTCCCTTCAACTTATATAATTGTAAGCTACCAATAGAGCAGCTTGACATAGGGACTTGACAAAGATTCCAGAAGGAGGCCTTGTTATCCCACGAGGTGACAGCACTGTGCCTGTCACTGTCCCTGAAGACTTACCAATAGGGTAAGATGTGGCGGATGGGAACAGTGGTACTGATGATCCTAACCCTGTGTAGGCCTAGGCCTAGGCTGGTGGGTGTGTGCTTCTGTTTTAGCTCTAACATTTAAAGTGTCAAAAAAATAAATAGAAACATTTAAAGAATAAGGACATAAGAAAAAATATATCTCTGTAACTCTGTAATATGCTTAAATATTAAGCTTAATTTATCACAAAAAGGTAAAAAAAATGTAAAGAATTAGGGCTGGGGATTTAGTTCAGTGGTTCTGGCACCTGTCTTGCAAGCTCAAGGGCCCAGGATCCATCCCCGGTAACCACATACAATACTGGGCATGGAGACTCATGCCCGGCAACAGTCAGTACCACATAACACAGTGCCGGGCATGGTGGCTCACGCCTATAATCCCAGCACTCAGGAGGCAGAGGCAGGAGGATTGCTGTCATGTGAGATTGAGATTGAGCTCAGGGCCAGCCTGAACTACAAAGTGAGACTCTGTCTCAAAAAAACCTAAAAAAAAAAATGTAAAGAATTAAAGTTTATTCAGTTTTAAAAAGGCACAACATGATAAGGTTAATTTATTATTGAAGAAAAAAATTAATCTTTTATTAAACTAGAGTTGCTAAGCATAAAGCGTTTGGAAAGTTAACCACACAGTGTGCTGTGTGGCCCAGGCTGTGTCCTGGGCCTTCACTCACTCCCACTAAAGCGTTTAACCACAGCAACTGCCAGTTCTGCAAGCCCCATTCAAGCAAGTTTTCCATCTCCGAATTATCTAGATTATCATCATCATCCATGGTAAATGCACAGTGCGGAGTGTTTTCAACTTCCATACATGTTTATAGCACATTTTCTATGTGTAGATATGTTTAACTATGGAAATACACCACTGTATTACAACTGCCCAACAGTATTTCCCCACAACAGTATTCAAAACAGTAACATACTCTCTACAGGTCTAGAGTCAAGAAGCAATGGGCCACATCAGACAGCCTCATATATAAACAATTTTTACAATGTTCACCCAATGATGAAATTACCTAATCACCTAACACTGTATCTCTCAGAATGTACATAAATTATGTGTGTGTGTGTGTGTGTGTGTGTGTGTTCCTGAACTTGTGATCATTCTTCCTCAACCTCTCAGAGTTCTGGGATTAGACACGCACCACAATATTAACCAATACCGACTATACTTCATTCCATGCCAAATCCAATAGCTTCAGCCTGCTGACCTCTTAGTAGGTATTTGGCCCATCATTTTTTGAGGATCCAGTCCATAGCTGGCTAGCTCCACAGAAGGAAAGTCTGGCAGGAGAAAGAAGTAGGCAGGGGGCAAAGCTACTATGAGACAGAGGCCAAGAGGGCTGCAACTGGCAATGCCCTAGAGGCAGGGGTACCCAGTCCATTTGCGGTTCACATCTCACTATAACCTGCTCCGGGCACTGGACATGGAGCTATGAGTATCATGTTTGCCCTGCTGGGTTCAGTCTTGTTTGGTTTGAATTCTTTCTGTCCTTTTCTTCCTTCTTTTGGGAACAAGAATTTTTATCCTGTGCCACGGAATGTCTTCAGCATTTCACTTTGACAAGGCTCACGGTGAAGTCTGCCTCAAGGCTCAAAAGAGACCTTACACCTAGACTTCTCAGAAATGCTGGAACTGCTGAAAACTTCATCATTGTTAGTGATGGACTGAATGCATGTTGCATAAAGTTACGGACATGTCCTTGTAGGGGACCAGAAAGCAATGCTATGGTTTACATTTGAAATGTCACACCAAGTCTCCTTTGGTCAGAGGTGGGGATCTCAGAATAGGACTGGATTATGGCTCTGTCTAGCTGACTTGTTCAGAGCTGGAGCCCTGTTAGAACTCCCCAACCCTCCTGTTCCCTCTCTGCTTTCTGCTCACCTGGACACAAACAGTTCACATTCACGCCAGACCTTTCCGCTACGCTGTTTGTACACTTCAGACTGTCAACTATGGAATGGACTTTCTGAAACTGTCAGCCAAAACTGTCCTCCTTTGGGCTGTGGGTGCCAGGCATTGTATCTGTGGGACAAGTGACCAAGACAGTAGCCAACATTAGGCATTGCAATATAGCATTTTCTTGAATTTCCCTTATTCTTTGGTTTCCATAATTTTAGTTTTCTTCCAATAAGTGTTCATTTCTCTTAAAAACCTCTACATGCTCTTTCCTTCCCTTTGCCTCTTCCCACAGTTTGTGCCTCTTAGGTTGGTCCCACCCATCTTGACAGTTTCAACTATTAGGCCCTAATGAGGGCAACACATATGTGTGTGATTCCAGTAATCACAAATTCAAAAGGCCCCACACTGAAACTCCTTCCAAACCTCGCATGTTTTTAGGTTGTCTTAGTTACCTTCCTTGTTGAAATAAATTTTTTTTTTTTTTTTGGAGACAGGGTCTCGCTTTGTGGTTCAGGCTGGCCCTGAGCTCAGCCTCCAGTTCACATCACAGCAATCCTCCTGCCTCTGCCTCCCAAGTGCTGGGATTACAGGCGTGAGCCACCAGGCCCAGCCCTGTGGTATATGGTACTGATTGCTGCTGGGCATGAGTCTCCACTCCCAGTATTGTTATGTGGTTACCAGGATCAAACCTGGATCCTTGAGCTTGCAAAATAGGAGCCGGAACCACTGAGCTAAATACCTGGCCCTTGAAATAAAATATTGACACTGACAATCAAAAATGAAATGATTCATTTAACTCACAGGTTGTAGACGTTTCAGTCCATAGTCAGCTGGTTCCCAGCACAGCAATATGACAGATAAACATGGCAGAGGAGAATAGCCCACGGCAAGCAGGCGGCAAGGGCGGGTGTGACACTCACACCCTTAATCCACCCAGAACTACGCCAAACCAATCAGTGCAATGATTCAGTCATCACACATCCTTGATCCCGGCACCGCCCTCCTAGTACAGCCACCTCTGAAAAGCTCCCTCAATGACTGCATGAGCTTTGCAGGGACATCTACACCCAAGCCATAACACACATCATCATCCACTATTCACCCATCCACAAGAGTCAGATATTTTCCAGTCCATTTTTGTATTCCAAGACCAGTGCCAGAGATTATCTCTGTATTCTCTAGATTATTACCATCATCCTCCTAAAAAGTAACTCCTACAGCAAGTGCCTACGGTGTCCACTCCGGTATACCTCCCAGAGCCATCCTCTGAAACAGGACTCTGCCGGTGTGTGCTTAAAACCCTGTACTGCTTTTCTCCCACCCAGAGGAAAAGACAAAACCCCTCAACACCCTTGCCACTTCAACCTATTTTTCATTCTCACTTCACCACATATCCCATCAATCTGTCACTCTGGGACAGTGACCCTTCAACAGTCAAGCTGTTTCCTTTGGCCAGTGTTCCCACCTTCTGCTTTTCTCACGGCGCTGCTTGTTTTCAAATGACACTGTCTCTATCAAGTCTCCCTGGACTCTCCAGACCATGTCATTATTGCTGAGTGTTCTAGTAAGGGTGCTTTCTTCACTCCGATATCAGACATGGGCTGCCCCATTCTTTTCAGCTCTTTTCTCTTCCCTGTTGGATGACCACCTCCTGCAGGAAAAATGTGGTAACTCATTTTCTTTATGTAGCTAGGGGCATAGCAGGTGCTCACTCGCGAAATCAGTATGCACAGTGAAGGAGGCGTCTTAAGAAAGAGTGAAAAATCAGGAATTTGAGTCTTTGCTAAGTTAGCAAAGTTAAGACTCACTCTGTGACCTTCAATTTCTTCATGTGTACTACCAGATAATAGTATCTTATAAATTTTACAAGGTGCTATTATTAGAATCAATCAAAATCTGATAGAGAAAATCCCTATGCCAAATACAGATTGCTACATTCAGGACAATCCCAGGGTGTCATCTCTCATGGTCTATACACATGCCTGAGATATGTCAAAGGCCAGTGCTCAAGCTGAGAATAAATACAGACACACCAAAATAGATATCTCATCTGTTAGTGTTCTTAGAAATCAAGGATATCAACTTAATGTGATCCATACAGCATTAAATATTACCTAACATGCAGAAAACTCAGTATTATAGTAAAAATCCTTTCAAACAGGTACCATATAGTATTTTGCTTTATAGCACCAGATACATTTGTTTCACTTACATTACCCTATCTGTTTCTCATGAGACCCCCATAAAACAGATTCTATTATACTTTTTATTAGCATTTTGGACACAAGCAAACTGAAGTGGGTCGGTGAGTTATAGAACAGAGCTGGGGGTGGAGGCTCGACAGCCTAGGTCTAGATCGGCTCTAACCTTCCACATGCAGTCTATTTAAACAATGCCGGGACAAGGCAGCACAAGGTCCAACCCTGCATAAATCCCTAAGAAGGACAGCTTCCTCTCCTTAGGTACACAATGCTGCTCAAGGGACAAGGCGCACATATGCACGTGGTCCTGAGGTCTGCATATCAACTACTCATCGCACTCCCGTGCTGTGTAACACTGTGAAAAGGAATCCTGATCTACACCGTGTATCATGCTCCTTTTCACATAGTAACTTCCAAGAAAACTAGAAAACATCCAACCATTTTAAAGCTAACAGTGCAACCACTCAAGTAAGATATAAACTTATTTCTTTTGTTACATCATTAAAATGGCACTAAGGCAAAAGCAGAGAACCACCCAATTCTGTTCTGTTTGATCTTCTGGATGTCTTTTGACAAATCCCAGCACGACAATTACATTTTCTATTATGGTCCGCATGGTGCACATTGTATTAATTCTCCAGTTCCTATTCCCACTGATCATCTCACAGGGAGACTGCAGTTCCCTCTTTAGCCTATCACTCAGAGAAGAAAGGTGTGAAAGCACTCACTCCAAAAATAGCTCAGATCTTGGCAGCTTCTGACCTAGGGGAACATGTGTGCTTACAACTAAAGGAGAAGACAGTCTTCTTTGAAACTCCTCCAACCAGCAGGGCTCACATAATCTACTTCATACCAGCATCCTCTGAAGGGCTCCTTGCAACTTTTCTCTAGTTTAGGACTTCATATTTTATTTCAATAAAATATAATACCCTGGCCAGATAATATACCTTTTTTTTTTTTTTTTTTTTTGAGATGGAGTCTCACTTTGCAGTTCAGGCTGGCCCTCAGCTCAGCCTCAAACTCACATCATAGCAGTCCTCCTGCCTCTGCCTCCCGAGTGCTGGGATTACAGGCATGAACCACCACGCCCAGCACCGTGGTATGTGGTACTGGTTGCTGCTGGGCATGAGTCTCTGCGCCCAGTATGGTATGTGGTTACTGGGGGATCAACCCTGGGCCCTTGTACTTGCAAGACAGGTGCTGGAACCACTGAGCTAAATCCCTGGCCCTTCAATAAATCTCTTGTTTCTCAATAGTTAGCTACACAGGGTTTCTTGGATTATGTACTGTGCATCAGTGTCTATAGATATATTTAATAATAATTTATTTAGCACTTCTCCTGTGGCAGGTTCTGTGCTGAGTGCTTTATCATCTCATAAAATTCTCACGAGAGACTTAGGATATATTTTATCAAGCTCAAAAAAACTTTTAAAAAAAATTTAGCATTCCTAAAACTGGAGTGTACCTTACAGATAACAGGAATACCAAACTTGTGATAGTTATATTTTTATATATGTAAATATATATATTTAATATATATTTGCATCTTAAAATTAGTTGCATCTTAAAATTAGTGTCATTTTACATTCACTGACATTTAGTAAGAAACATATATATTGCCATTCAAGTTTTTGCGAACTCTGAATGAGATTTGCTCATTTCAGTGAATTTATATAACACTGACTTGGGTGCTTTTTAACAGTTAACTGAAGGTTTTTAACAGTTAACTATAGCCCAAGGACAGAGATTCATCCCATAATATGTAGCTTTAACCAGTATACCTAAGGTTCTGGAATTTTACTAGGGCTCAAATCCCAGTTCCACCAATAAACTAAGCACGTGATTTGGGGCATGCTGCTTAAACTTATTAACTTCATTTGTAAAGTCAGGAAAACAACCCTCACCCCAGGTTTCTGAGTTGATTAGTGAGATAATGCATGCAAAAGCACATAGTACAATGAGAGGTACACAACATGGAATGAATGGCAGTGATAATGAGAATTTCATAAAATATAATTAAGAAGAATGTAACCAATTCTGTGGCCTTGCTCTCTATCCCCAGCCCAATTTTATTTCAGATAATATAATACCATGGCCAAGATGTCGTTGTTCCCATTGCATCCACATTTTGTACTGTATAAATTCCAGTTTGAAACTTGGTAAGAACTCCATTACCTAGTCTAGCAAAGAATTCTACAGCCAATTCATTTCTAGAAAACTTTCTGAGCACCTGCTCTATGTAGATGCCTGTCTTTGTAAAAGGTATAGGAAAGAATCAACCAGGGAATTATCCTGTCCTTCAGGTATTTTAAATTTAATGAGCAACGTATATAAGACAGCAAAATATGAGAAATGCTTTATATGAAGTACAGATTAAAAGGCTATGAGAGAATAAGGGTGAGGACATGTCTAGAAAGAATTATAAGGAAATTCTTCAGAAAAGAGGTAGTGTTTAAAATGCATTTTTAAAGTAGGATAATACCTGGACTGTCTTAGCTTTTCACCCAGGGACAAAACACCCGACACATACAACTTAAAGGAGAAAAAATTTCGGTTTATTTGGGCTCATGGTTTTGGTTAATGATCAGCTGGAACGAAGGCGGAAATACCATGGCAGAAGGACGGGGCGGCGCAAAGCTGCTTACCTCACGCTGCCAGGCAGAGACAGGGAAGGCCTGGGGATGGGCTCTGCCTTCCAAAAGTCACCTGACCCATCAGCTCCCTCCCAGCAGGCCCTAAGCTGCTCATCACTAGAGTGCATGCCTTCAGCCCAACAGAAAGCTAAGACCAGGTGAGAAATTAACCAGGCCTCACACCATCTGTCCCGTAAAGGACAAGAAAGTGTCATCAGGCCAAAATTCAACAGTGCCAAAGCTGAGAAAAATGATCCCGAGAAGTAGGCACTAACCCTTCCCAGGTGACCTCAAGGAAGCAAACCTCCAATCTAGATTTTTCTCTTGCTCAGTGGGCTTCAGGGAGGCAATCAACTCATGAGGCTCTGCATTTTTCAGGT
This sequence comes from Petromus typicus, assembly GCA_004026965.1. Taxonomy (NCBI): domain Eukaryota; kingdom Metazoa; phylum Chordata; class Mammalia; order Rodentia; family Petromuridae; genus Petromus; species Petromus typicus. The sequence goes on from PVIR01005570.1 coordinate 20,647, forward strand.
AGAATAAAATGATTAATTCATATTTTTAATCAACAAAGTGGTAAAGCCTCACGATTTCTAAAATCTTTCCCAGTCTGGTTTTTCACTTGTGATTAATTAAAAAATAATTTAAGTAATATATGGGGAATTTTAATGATGTAGGTAGGAAAAAAAAAATGTTAAGTCCACTGACATATGGGCAGAGGAAAAGCTTGTAGAGACCTTTTTGGGTAATCACAATCACAAAAATGTGTGCAGAAGGCAAAACAGCGAAGTATATGTATATTCATAGAGTAAATAAGTGAAAGGATGCTAAAGCTTTGTAATAAGATTCTTCCAAGTGCATGCACTAAGATTTACGTTAAAATATAAAAAAGGGAATACTAAAATAGACAAACGTTTCTGAGAATGAAGAACCACAAATACAACTGAAGAAAATCTTATTTGGTCCGGGGAGTTAGCTCAGTGGTTCCGGCACCTGTCTTGCAAGTGCAAGGACCTGGGTTTGATCCCCAGTAACCACATACAATACTGGGCATAGAGAATCATATACAGCAGCAACCAGTACCACATGCTACAGTGCCAGGTGTGGTAGCTCACACCTATAATCTCAGCACTCAGGAGGCAGAGGAAGGAGGATTGCTGTGATGTGAGTTGGAGGCTGAGGTCAGGGCTAGCCTGAACTACAAAGAGAGACCCTGTCTCAAAAAATAAAAAATAAAATAAAATAAAATTTTATGTGGATTTGAATTTTCCTTCTGTTCAATCCAGCACACACTTGCTGAATTCCCCTATAAGCAAGATGTGAAATTAATACACAGGCCTGGAAACTGGAAGGGGTGATTTGTAGAAAGGATGCTCTTCTATTAAAACAGTGAGAGATTTTCCTTAGTAGCATGATCTCCCAAAGGAGGGGAAGGGGGAGTGTGTGACAACCAGAGGTCCATGGCAGTAGAATGGCCAACCTGCCTCTCACAGAACAGCTCCACAGCATCAACTGGAAGTGCCTCTGTCAGAGCTGTCATCCCTGGGGAGCTCATGCCAGGACTCTACGTGACACTCCATGTGGTCCGAATGACCATGAATGGGTCTGCAGCACGTGGAGAAGATGTCGTCATATCTACTTGCCTTTAAACTCATCTGCCTGTGACCCTGGCGATGACGCGCAACTATATTTGGACAACCCTGGATTTTCTTCACCTGGAGCACTTTACGTAATGGCAAACTCTACACTTATGGACAACGTGGGGTTGGGATAATATCTTACACCTCCTTCTATCTATAGATAAGTAGTAGCAACTTTAACCAGAAATCCCTAACCTTTAAAAGAGATGGATGGAATTTGGGGCTGAGACCCATAAGCATATGGCAATGTAATGAATACTTAATGGCAATGAGCCTCAAGTCAGTTTCCCGTGCATGACAACACATTTCTTTTAGCAGCATGATGGTCACTGCATCTATGCTTATTTCAGGGCCACTGTTTCTCTGCAGAGACACTGACCTACTTCAGTTATGAGTGCTGAAGTTTGAGCTTTATATTTGTTTTTTTATTTCAATTGTTCTAGTGGTAAGTGTGATAAATTGCAAACAGGAAACAGCAGAACATATTTCTATAAGCCAATGAACTAGAACTGTTTTATCATGACAGTGATACCACACGCTGTTTTAGTATTTTTACTTACTCACAAATTTCATTTTAATGCCAAAATAGCACTCCTTCTGGAATTAACTGTACTGCCATAATTATATGCCAACTTTTCAAAGACTTCATACCAAATTGTCAAGAGGTTAATAGTTGTAGATGGTTCAACCCGAATTCTAATTAGCTTCTGTGAAAAAAATGGCCTTTGTCCCTATTACCTACAATGTATTTTTTGTACTGTGGCTAAACAAACACAAGAGACTTTTTGAGTAATAGTCTAGTACTTAAATAGTATCTCAAGTTGATTAGCTTCAGACAGCAGGAAGTTACATGATAAGCATTTAGTTCTATTAAAAGAGTAATTTAAAAGAACTGAGTTTTAATTGGGTGAAGAGATTTTCAAGATAGCCCCAAAGGTCAAGAGGACGGAAAAAAATTGATGAGATTTTTACCTGTAAAATGTGGATTACAATCTACCTCAGTGCAAGGGACAATTGCCTCTCCTGCATGGTAGGTCCCAGGAATATGTCAATCACCTCCTTCAAACATCCAGTACTTGGGACCCTCAAACAGAGAAATTACAGAACATCACCACAGAGAGGTGACATCTGTGACAGTTACCAGTCTATGCGGGCCAGATGTGCAAAACATTCACCCTTGAAGCTCACAGGCTAGCAGGGAAAACAGAATAATTAAACCCAATAAAATAGAATGAGGTTCACATAATAGACATATTTATGAAGGAGAATATCAAAATAATACCATCTAATATCATCTTCAGAGGTAATATATTAAAACGACAGCTGCTGTGTCTGCCTGGCAAGTGCAAGGTCTTGAGTTCAATCCTAAGTAGGAAAAAAATAAAATGATGATATCACATAATTGCTTCAAAATATCTGTGTATACAGTTCTTTACAGCTAAAATGTAAAAAAAATTAAAACAGATTACATTCACTCTAGAGCTCACTTCAGTAAGGATAACAAGAAAATTGCTTTCACTAATGCCACTTGTCTTATTGTTTTAACTACAAAATTTGAAATTTTTCATAGTTCTCTGACTTCCCAAAAGGCCAAAACCTGACACATGTCAGGGGTCATTTCTCAGTGACAATCTTTATTTGAAAGAATCCTGACATCCTTCTTCCTGCCCTACTGACTTTAAATTCTTCTAGAATTAAGTAGTGTTTACACAGAACAACAGATACATCAATCCATCTGTACAGGTAGAGCTTATTATTAATCTGTAAGATTTCCTTCTATTTACACTCAGGGCCTCCTGAGGCATAAAGTCTGTTAGATGCCCAAGCCCTAGGACATTCACTCAGGCAGCACTATATCCAGCTACTTTTTCAAATATTCTTCTGTGCTTGATAGTGGCTGACTCTCAAGGGCATTATTTTAAAAATCCTATTCCAGACCTCCAAGCAAAGTTCTTAAGGACAAGCAGAGAAGCACTTGGCTGTAGCTACTATGAAATAGGCATCTGTTCTCAGAAATACTGTCATGAAGAAAGGGAAGCTCTTAAGAAATCATGTCTAGATTCTTGCTCCTGGCCTGCCACCACCTCTCAAGTACAAAGAGAGAGGACCCAGGGACACCACCCTTTCCCTAGTCCCTTTTTAGCAGATAGAAAGGACCACATGTGATTGTAAGAGGTATCTAACTAAGGGTTAAATTCAGGTCAACAGATGAATCCCTTTGCCCAGTCCCAACAAAAATGTCTCTGCTTTGCATAGGGAATTGAGGTTTCAAACAAATTAAATCTTAACTTCAACAGAAGACAAAACAAATTGTAATATAAACACTAAGGTGGACACTCAAGTTGTGACTAGCTTGACATACAAAGAACTTGGGTCACAACTGGAATTTTAGTTTCACCTTACAACCAAACTCTTGAGTTATGATTTGAAAGCTGGCCACTTGTTCTTCCAGGATGACTTCAGACACAAATTTAACCTTTGAAGAGTTCTGGAAGGAACATGACTGGCCCATTTCCTATGTGGGGTTAACTGTGAAATCCTGGGCCAGTTCTAAGGACACTGAGATCTGCCTGTGTCCTGAGTCCAGGAGAGAGACTCTGACCGCTGTGTAGAAGAGCCTGAGCCTTCAGCTGACCAACCTGAGTTAGAACTAGCCCTCATGAATGAACTGGGTTCGTAAGTCAAGGGTCCACTTACTCCTGAACAGAGCAATGGCCCAGAGAATTGTCATTCTTTCATTTGTTCAACAGCCACTTACTGAAGCCTGTTCTTGCCAAACTCTAGGAACACAGCTATTAGGAAGACCATTATCTGGCCCTCATGGAGCTTATGTTTTCACAGGAAAGAAAGGGAGCAATGGAGTAAATAATGACTGAAATAACAGAAATATCCCAAGTACTGATAAGACAATATAAACGAAGAGCAGATGAGCTTTTTGTTTTCAACACAGCCTGATCAAAGCAGCAACGTGCAGAGTAGGAGATGGGAGGCGGTGATCTATGCAAACAGCTGGATGCGGCATGCACAAGTCCAGAGTGCTGACCGGGTCCAGTCTCTGCTCATCTGAGAAATCCCATGACTCTCCAGTGCTACCAGTTTGTACCTCACCAGTACATACCTTCCTCACAGTATACTGGAAAAAATAACTCAATTTTAAAAAATGGGTTGATTAAATATGAAAGAAATAGATCAATGACTACTCTATATACTTGTTTGGGAGTCATTCTCAAATACCTCAGGATCAAAAGAGAATGTTTAAATAATTCTATTTGAAGAAAATCTTGAAGTTTCTAAAGGCCCGGAGTGGAGGCAAGTTTGGGGTATCTGAGGAGCAGCAAGAAGGCAAGAGGGCTGGGAATGACTGAGGAAGGGCAGTGTGGTAGGAAGAGCCCGGGAAAAAAATGTCAGGTCAAGTCAGCTAGGGGCCTGGGCAAGGGCAAGGCTGAGTCCTCGACTTGGTTCCAAGGAGGATGCAAAGGCCGCCACTGTATGTTTTGAAAGTTCATTCTGTCTGCTGGCTGGAAAACAGACCACAAGGGAGCAGGAACAGAAGGTGGGCAACAGCCAGAGGTGACAGCACAGGCCAGGCAAGGGATCGTGTCTGGTGACAACGCTGGTGGGAAGTGGGAATTCAGAATATGTCTCACTTGACAAAAATTATGGTTCATATTTGTTAGATGTCCTTAGATGAATCATATGAGTCCACAAGAGATCTGATGGATAACAGGAATGGCTCATTTTATGGGTGAGGGCTCCAAGTCAGGGTTGAAACGGTTGCCTCTTGAGCTTCCAGACCTTCTCCACCCAGCAAGACTTGTGATTGCTGGTGGCTCCTTTCCCGCTGCCTGTGCCACCCTACAATGGTGGAACCTCACTCACCCGCTGAATGAACAACTGCACACCTCCCACTCCAGCCTCATCGCTCTGTTTTCCTGTGCAAGTGACTATGTCAGACCCCAGGCCTTTCCCAACTCATTACCTATTCTTCCTCCCAGAGAGGGTCATGACAACCACAGTGGATAAGACAGGAGTTCCTACTTGGAGAAATAACACTGCATCTCAACCTCTTAAGACTGAAAGACTACTCAAAACAAACATTTAGCATATTACTGAAATTTTAGTTGCCTGAAATAAAATGTATAATTGTTTCAGTTATTATCACAGCCATTTTGACCGCTTCCCAGAAGCCTCTAGGCCTTCCTGTACTCAGTGTTTTCTACTTGTTAGTCTTACTGATGTTCTCCACAATCCAGTTATTAGTCACTACTTCATGATCATTCTAAAGTGACATATAGCATCCTAGGATTTTCATCATAATCACTGAGCAGTAATTGTTTAAAAAGTACTTTTTAGGTAAGATTTTGGTACTTTGAAAGAAAAAACACTACTTTTGTTTTCCTATGTGTGTGTGTATGTGATACTAAAGGACTGAACATGGGCCCTTATGCAATTTCTTTAAGAATCATTTGCTATAAAAACTTGAGAGAGGGCCAGGGATTTAGCTCAGCGGTTCCAGCACCTGCCTTGGAAGCACAAAATCCCTAGTTCAATTCCCAGTAACCACAAACAACAATACTGGGTGTGGAGAGTCACGCCCTCTAGCAATCGGAACCACATACCACAGTGCTGGGCATGGTGGCTCACGCCTGTAAGTCTAGCACTCAGTAGGCAGAGGCAGGAGGATTGCTGAGTTTGAGGCAAGCTTGAACTACAAAGCAAGACCTTGTCTCAAAAAAAAAAAACAAAAAAAACTTGAGTTGGGGGAGGGGAGTGGGGAAAGTCTGGTCAATGGAGAGGAGGATACAATTAGGCGCAAGAAATTCTAATGCACACAGAATGACTATAAAGAGCAATGAGTAACTGCATGTTTCAAAATGCTGGTAGAAAGGGCTTTGAATGCTTTTACCATAAAAAGTGTGATAGGTTTATATAGACCTATGTATAATGTATAATATATCTCTATATATAAATATAGAGAGTATAATATATAGAGAGAGTATAATATATCTCTAAATATAAACAGATGTACAACCTGAGTTTGACATTGCATAGTGTATGCATGTTATCAAAACATGTCATGGTGGCAGGGATGTAGTTCAGTGGTGCCGCCAGCTGCCTGGCAATCCCAAGGTCCTGAGTTCAATCCCTGGTACCATATCCTCCTCCATACACACATCTCATGGTACCCATTAATCTGTACAATTTTTTTTATGTCTTTATCAATTAAAAAATTTCAAACTAGTGATAAAAGAAACTAACAATTAGATGGCATATAGGACCAGGTGAGGGACTGCCATGAAAGGTTTCCTTATTACTTTCCTATATTTGGTGGAGGGGAGCTGAACTGTGAGCTATTTTTCCTTATTATAACCTCTATTGGTGCAAATGAAAAATGGCGCCAAGTAACAACAACAAAGAAGTTGAAGGGCCTTCAGTTCACTGAGTGTGGTGGCTGTCAACCCTCGCTGCATGTCAGGATCCCCCAGGGGCCTCCTAGTTTCTGTCAGCAGACTGACTTAGGTTGCGCACGTGAGACTCGGACAGCCCTAAGGGTGAAACCCCCCAGGTATTTCCAAAGTGCAATCAGGGTGGAAGACAGCTGATCTAAACCAAGACTCCCTCCAGCAAGCTCTGGCTCATCACTGCTAAATGAAAGCGAATGAGACCCTGAGGGGGAAGTGACTCCCAAAGATAGAGCCCACGGAGGCCCACCCACCACTGCAACCTGAGCTTCCATAACTGCTGCTTAATTGGAGTCCAATAGCCCCAAGCCAGAAAGGGCTAAGGAAACCGGCAGGGGCCTCACCAACCACTGTCCAATTGACTCTCTCACCCAGGTATCTTTAGATAGACCTTCCGGTCTAACTTTAGCAGCTAAACCAGTCTAACTAGAAGAAAAGTGAGGTTGAAAAGCTGAGGTAGGACGAGCAGCAGCAGCACCAGAACCAATGACTGGCAGCTGTTTTTCTCCTTCATGGGACTTCCATACTAGTCAACAAGCTTACCTCCCTTAGACTCCACAAGCTGCTAAACAAGCAAACATAGCACACAATCACCTTTGATGAATCCACGCCCTGGAACTTGACCTAAGAAGTAATCATGAGCATGCACCCACGGTTAGCTACTAAGGGGATGTTTATTGTCATAGTTTATGCCAGAGAAAAGTGACTGAAATATCATGGAAGAAGCAATAAGGAAATTGTCAAACATACTGTTAAATTTTAAAGAGCTACACTATATAGAAGCAATACTTCCCAAATTTGCCAGAAGTACAATGAAGTGAGGGAGGAGTTGTATTACTTTTTTTCCTGGCACTGAGGCCAGAACCTATAGCCTTGCACATGGCAGGTACTTGCTCTATCACTAAGATGTACTCAGCCTCCGTGTGTGAACACTTTATTATCATCCACGCTCTTTTTCAATGTTCTACCTTTGAATTTCATTTTAATTCAAGTTCTGCAAATCTCACTTTAGATTATCAAATACACAGAGCTCCTGGGTCCATGTCAGTCCCTCCATAATGAGTAAGGTTTTCTTCAGCGTATGTACAGGATGACATATTTCTTCTAGAAATAAACTAAAGACTTCTGAAAGCTGGCAAAGTACTAAATTCTTTAAGATACCAAGTTTCATGCCCAGAAGTGCAATAAGAATGATCGAGCACCTTCTTTCTAGAAATGGAGAGGTTTCTAAACAAATTAACTTTGCAGCAGAGACACAGTCACTGCTTTCTGAAAACAGTAAGAACAAACAATAAATAACAAGCTCCAGGTTCTAGAAAGTTCTCCAGATTTCATGTCCATAAAATTACTTTCTTTCTTAAAAAATTCAAAGGATTTTTTAAAAAAGTACCAGAAGAGGTAAAAGATCAAATTCTTACTAAAGATTATGAAGAAGGTAGAATTCCTTCCAAATTCCCCAGATATGTATTTCTATGACTGGAAATGGGTAAACAAGTCACTCAGTTTCTTGAAATGCCCAAGCCTTATTAAGTTTCACTGACAAGAATGTTATTTAACACCTACGGTGAATTATGGCTTTTAATAACAGACTGGAATTCCTGGCTACAAGATAACTGCCTGCCAATCCAGAGACATGTGAAGAGTTATAGTTTAGGGCCAAATAAATAAATACACAGAAAGAATAAGGTGAGGCTGGCTGGGTGTTGGAAAGTTAAGACCAAGTGTTCATGGATAGAGTTTCTATATGTATCTCAGGAGAAAAATGAAATGGCAACCGAGGCTGTTCAAATAAGCTTCTTAATAATTACACGACACAAGGGGAATCCGTAGGCTATCACGCACTGAGACTTGGGGTACGAATCTTATGATCATCCACTTTACAATAGTCTGTCTCAGTCTGAACCCTGGGGCGCCTAACCTCACAAAGCACTCTCCTCTGTTTCTCAACATTTTTACCTTTATAAAAACGCCTTTTCTTTTGCTCACCAAAAATATATCCGTTTTCTGCAATTTCTCCCTGACCCTAATCTGAGTATTTACAGCTGGGGTCCCCCCTACAGACCCAGGGCCCATGATTCAATACAGCAGGCCAGGCGCCTTCCAAGTGCTGGGGACTGGAGCCAGCTGGAGACACCCGCTCACACACTGGCAGCTACCTCTTGCCAGGCAGGAACACGGGCTCCGGTTGCAGGATTTTCTCATCCAACAGAAGCCAGAAATTTGAATCTTTGTAGATATAGTCTGATTTTTTCTTGCTATATGTGGAATACATGTTAAGAGTTGCAACAGCTCTGAAAGATCATTTTGTCCAAAGTCCACATTTTATGAAGGAGAAAACAGGCTAAGAAAAAACAGAAAGAGTGAATGACCTGAGGCAAGACCAAACAAACAAATTCAGCTTCTCCATGCAGAGCAGAGACTACATGCACATGCGCTGCCTGTGACCTCAGCCCAAGTCAGCTTCAGATCACCTGTCTGTACCCATCGCCAAGTGAGCACAGCCCACAGCTAGTCTGCACAGTGCCCTCGGGGCGGAGAGGGCATGCGGAGCGGTGGCCAGGGCACTGGTCTGCAGAGAGACTGGCCAGGTCTGCAGGTCCTGCTTTACCACTTTTACCTCCTCTATGAGCAAGTTACCTCTGTTTGCCTCGGTTTCTTCCTCTAGGACACTGGGATAATACGAGGAACTGTCTCAAAGTGCTGTGAGGATTCAAGCAACACACGGGAAGCCTATAGGACAGGCCCAGCAGAGAGCATGCTTTCCCGAGTTGGTATTTTTATGATTATGCTACAATATGCTGATATGAGAATAAAACTCATCGGAAAATGGAAGTGTACACAGATATTTTAGAAACACACAAACTCAGAAAAAAATTGCAGCAGCCAGTTCTGTGACAGAGGTGAAGGCAAAGGTGTATTTCAGGAACTAAAGAATGGGCCATAAAGGTAGCAAGAGCCGTGAAACAAACGGAGGGCACCCAGCACGCAGGACAGTCTCCCCTCTGACGTGCTCCAGCTTCGGACATGTGCAGAATTCACAGATCCTCCCTGTGCACCACACTGCATTTGCATTTTGGCCAGAGGAAAGTGCAGACGCACAGGAGATGCCTAACACGCTCATGGAGTGGTAGAAGGAGCTGAAACACCCTCTCGGCTCACTGAGCTCACAACAGCACAGGGCACGGTCTCTAAAGCACAAGACACAGAACCGCTCCCAGGGCTCCCTCCGTCTCTGGGTGGCGATGGGCCAGTGCCAGCCCCTCTGTAGCCATGTCCCTGACCTCACCACCTGTGAAGGTGAGCACCAACACACTGTGCCAGCTACAGAAGTGGGCTGGATGGAGGCTGGTGCTACCCCACATGGTGCACACACCGGGCAGCTGTGCTGGACACTGCTCCCCACATCACGGACGTGGAAGCTGAGCCCTGAGAGGTGACACGACCTGCTTGAGGAAGCAGCACAGTGCAGACACGAAGCCACGGTGCCAGCCGCTCCTCCAGGCGGTGCTCCAAGTGCACCACCCCTCTGAGGCCTCTGGAGAGCTCTGATATCACGGCTTCAGGAGACAGTTCCCAGGAGCGCCGGCGCCCAGTACTCACTTCGGGGCTCCCCCAGCTGCAGGGGGCATTCCGAGAGCTCTGGCTCACACCCTGATGGCTCTTGCAATCAAGATGAATATGCCTTTCTAGAGGACATACCAACTTCAGGTCCACACTTTCCACCCCAGAGAGGCAGGAGCTCCTCGTCAATCAGTCCCTCTCTGTCCCCTAAGCAGCGCCATGGATGAGCTGAACGTCGTCGCCTGATGTAGTACTGGCTTAAGGGGGGGAAAGGAGCAAAAGAAAAAGAGAATGAACTAGGGGTATGTGAGCAAGTCACTGTGACCCTTTAGGGAAATACAAATGAAAACCACAATGAAGATATTACTTCGCATCCACTTGAACGGCACAATAAAAAAGACATAATACCAAGCCCTGGTGAGGATGTGGAGAAACAAATCTTCATGCGCTGCTGGTGGGCATGTAGAAGGAGCCTAAATGTCCATCACGTGATGAACAGGTTCGGTGTTTGCAGTGCTGGGGACTGAACCCAGTGTGTCACACACGCCAAGCAAGTGCTCTGCCACTGAGCGACACCTCTCACCCTCAACCGATGAAGAGATAAAATGTGGAGCATCTGTACAGTGGGATACATGGGGATAAAAAGCAAAAATGACACGCACTACAATCTTAATGGACTTTGGAAACGAGGGAGTCAGTCACAAACGCCTAACAGCAGTCCATTCATATAAAATGAACAGAAACACACATAGTGATGCAAAGGAAACTCATGTTTGGCTAGATCTGGAGGGGAGGGGATAGGGCTAACAAGTAGGAGAGTTGTATTTTTGTGGGTTTTTTAAAATTAGTGGTGATACCTGTAAACTCAGGCAATACATTGAAAACACTGAGTTTTATTCTTAAACGTCTGAATTGCAGAGTATGTGAATTATATATCAAGGAAGCTGTTATACCAGGGGAAATAACAGAACTTGTTATAAAGTAATACTACTAGGGTAGACCAGGAAAATCCGTCTTTGGGAATGAAAAGATTATTGCAGAAGTGGCCAGAACTCAAAAACTATTTACATAGGGAAAGAAAAGAGTGAAAGAAAGGGTTTATTACAAAGAGTAAAGGAAATAACTATTGAATTTCAAGATATTGGTTGTAGAGTCTTGTCATGGGAAACACACACGTCATCCGAGCGATGAGCTGTGTAATTCTAAACCCAACCTTCTCATCTGAAAGCTGTCAGCTCCAAGAACACAAGAGCTAGAAAGGCGACTTCGCAGTAGCGTTTGTGTTTTCATTGAACTTTTGGGAGGCTGAATTTAAAAGCCTAGAACTATAAAGATCCTGTGGCGTGGTGCCAGTCAGGCTTAGTGAGAACATTTGATTACTATCTCAAGTAGACAGCATTTCATACAGTGAATTTAGAAATCTGATTTGTATTTAGCTATTGAAAGTAAAGCCTTCAATTTCGGGAACCAAAGGGAAGCCACTGACAGCTAGACCAGTGCTAGGGCTCTGACTCAATTTGAGAGCTAAGGGAGGAGTTCACCATGCCACCCTGTCATATAACCTCCTTGAACAGAGGCTCTGGCAGAAATCAATGCGACTTCTACTGTGGCAGAATGTCAAAAGGTAATATGCAGTTTTGTAGCTGCAATGGTAACGCATCTTTGGAAGTGGAGCTAGAACTTCCTTTACCTTCTCCTCACCTTTAACTTTCAAACCTTTTCCTCCCAAGCCTGAGGTGTGTGGCACATCCACTGACTGCCTTCAACAGAAACAGGTGAGACATTAATGGATCCAAGAGCCTTCAGACAGGAGCAAATGATGCTTGTGTTCAAATAATGGAAGGTTTCAGGATCATGCACAAGAAGCCTCTAAAACCAGCTAACAATCTCCTCAGAGTTAAAGAAAGAAAACCTCCATCATACCCCATCCCACTTCCTGAATCTAAGTTTCCTGTACTTAGCATTATGTTAACTTAAAAACACTTTAGATGACTTGAAGCGTCTTCCACGCAGCCTGCGTCCTTAGCACGTTTAAGTAACTGTTCTTCTGACTCATGGCCTGACACTCTTGTCCTCTGGAACATCGTGGCATTCAAGGAAATACAGAGCAAATGTTTCTAGAGAAGTAAAATCCAGGTCTCCCCTTTATGCACGCTGTGATTTTCCTGGCCTGTAGTTTGTGAAGCCTAATGGTTCTCCTTCCCACCTGTTTGTGTTAAGGCAGAGAAAACTTCTAGCCTGAAACAGCTGGCGCCGATTACAGAGGCGAGCCAATCGTGTCCGGATTTCGCTGGCCGGTGACATGAGATCTCGGAATGGAAACTTGTCCCAAAGAGGACACCTGTACAAATGCAGCCAGGGCTCGGTGTTCTGTTTCAGTAGCCTTGTCTATTAAAATCTGGCTTGTAAAGAAAACAGTACTTTTGACTGGGCTACTCCACTCAGAAAATGCATCTGTCATTTCCATCTCTTTTCCCCTTAGGAGACTCGGGAGGAAGGAGGCTCATTTTTCAGGCACCTGTAATAGCAGTAACCCTGGATTCGAGCAGGCTCATCTGCTTCAAGTACAGGCTCACGCTGGCAAACCTGAATGGCGTTTTGTTTCTTCTACCATAGAAATAGCGTGTGTCAGGTGCGAAGTGTCATCGAGTTGAATTCTGAACCAGTAACGTTATTTTTAGTCCCGGCGCCTGTGTCTATCACCAAAAGCTCATTTGGTGTTGAAGTCGCTCATTCTCACCAGAAATTGAGCAGGACTGCCCGCCACGCCAAGGACGCAGGGCAGCACGGGAGAAGGGCAGGGGTTCTAAGTTTATGTCCACTTCGCGCTTCTTGGTTTACTGAGGATTATTATTTACCCATTGTGCCCGCTGACACAGGCTGGCAGAGCAACTGTACTGTTAACCTCATTCACAACACGCAAGACCGTGCGGGGGGTGGGCACAGCAAGCTCCTCCAAGAGCTGAACTCTAACTTGGAGAAGCCAGCGCCCCCGGCTCGGCTCGCGGTGGTGAGCTGCTAGCTGGGAACCCGGCTCCCCCAGCCAGGGCCGCCCGAGGCCCACGCCCGGCGCACAGCTGAGTTTGCACACCCACCGGGTCCACGCAGGTGCGGGGCCTTCGCTGCCCACAGCACTGCCCCGGGAGGAGTCGGCTCTCCCAGCGAACCCCGTCCCCAGCGGCGTGTCGCACAGTTCTCCGGCGCAAACCGCCCCCCCCACCCCCACCCCAAGTAACGCGGAGCAAAACTTCACAGGACCGGGGCCCGGCGCGTCCTGCGGAGCTGCCAGGCGCGCCCCGGACTCCCGCCCCGCCCGCTGCCCTCCCCGCGCCGCCCCGCGGGCCGCTCACCTGCGTCGGGCATGGTGATGGTCTCGTTGGTGCTGGAGCCCACGTTGAAGATGACCACGGCCGAGGCGTTCTGCAGGAACGCGTTCCGGATCTTATCGCGGTAGGTGCAGTTGCCCTTGGGGATGAGGGCGATCCAGCTGCGGCCCGGCGCCGGCGCGGCGAACTTGGTGCCGGGGTCGCAGGCCAGGCGGTCGTGGGCCGCGCTGGCCATGACCACCTCCCCGCGCGCGTCCTGCTTGGGCGAGTGCTCCGCGTAGCGCCCGCACTCGGACTTCTCGCTGCGCAGCTCGGCGCCGCCGGCCGCGGGGTCGGGCGCGGGCTCGGCGTAGGTGATGTTCACGAAGGCGGTGTACCACTCCTCCTTCTCGGCCACGGTGAAGTCCAGGCAGAGCAGATGCACGAAACAAAAGGAAAGCAGCCATGTTGAGAGGGCCAGGCTGCGGCACGCCTGGACGAGAGACAGTGCCATCTTGGGCGGCCGCCCCGCGCCCGCGCCGCCTCCCGCCCGGGCCCCGGCTCCCGCTCCGGCCGAGCCCGCGGCCGCTTCTCCTCCTCCGGCCGCAGCCGCCGCTGCCGCCGCTCGCTCCGGGCTGGAGGCGCCGCGGCCGGGACGCGCAGCTCCGCGGGGATCGGGGATCCGGGATCCGGGATCGGGTTCCGGGCGGGCGGCGCGGGCCCCTGCGCTTCTCAGCCCCGGCGCGGCGGCTGCATCTCGCTTCCCGGCCGAACGGGCTGTGCGGGGGCGGAGGCGCCCGGGGCTCGCGGACGGGTCCGGCCGCCGAGGGTCCCGCCGCTCCGCCGGGCTTCTCCTCGCATAGGGCGGCCGCTCCGAGCCCGGGGTCCCGGCGGGCGCCGCCGGTCGGGTGCAGCCGCCGGGCTCGCCGGGTCGCGCACGCTGCGCTCGGGCCTCGCCGGGCGTACACGGGCCGCGGGAGGGGCGGCTCCGGAGAGCAGCGCGCGGCCCTGAGCGCGCGTGTCTGTGTGTTTGTGTGTGTACAATGTGTGCGTGCAAGGAGGAGCTTGGTGTGATGTCAAAGCTCCTGGGTTTCTCCGCCGCGCTCCCCGAGTCTCTCTTTCTGGGCAGCAGCGACCCCTGCCGGGTCTCGGGCTCAGTCTCCGTCTGCGACTCGTTCGGGTTCAGGGCAGAGGAGAAGCGACTCGTTGACCTATGAACGCAGAACAACTTCCTGCGTCTTAAATATAGCAACGTGCGTGCATCGTTTGTAAACAGCCCTCTCATTTGCTGGGAGAACGGCACTGGGCTCCCAAAGTACCCGCCCCCAGGGTTCAGTGTAAGGCTGATTGGTCTCCGAGTCCTTCTAACACCTCTATCTAGGATAAGTGGCTACCAGACTTGAGTTGTAAACTCAGACTCATGTGCTGGGCGTGGTGGTGTCCACCTGTGAGTGCTCTCAGCCGATTAAGGCAGGAGGATCTCAAATTCACGCGTAGACAGAGTGACTTAGTGACTTAAACCTGTCTCAAAATTTAAATTAAAAAAAAAAAAAAAAAAAAAAAAACGAAAACTTTAAAAGGCTGGGGATACAGTCCAGTGAGGAGGCCCTGAGTTCCAGCTCCAGTACCTGAGCTCACACAATGCCTCCTTCTGGCAGGCCGTAGCGGTGGAGTTTCTGGTGCAGTGGGTCTTCTGGGCAGGCTCCCATTTCTGCCAAGTCCCCAGGTGTGGCTGGGGCTGTCGGAATTGGATTCATTCCTCTCACCTGGACCCAAGCGTGTGGCACATGTTTTCTCGTTGAACGCGTGTTCTCCAAGTGGCTGCAATATTTCTCCGCTGTTTGCTCTAGTTGTCACAACGGGAAGCCGAGCACTCCCAGCGCCCGCAGGCAAGGGAGGTTTGTTTGGGTTACAGGATGTTCTTTAGCTGTGCACTGGTCTGCAGAGAATACAGTTCCCCTGGAGTGCTGTCCTCAAACCTGTGACGTCAATCTTACTAATTAAATGCTTGGGTGGTGGTTATTCCTCGTCACCTATAGTTTCCTTGTTTTGAGATCCCCAAAATATAAAGCATTTAAAAATATTTGCGTGATGCTTTTCAAATCACTTATGTTGTATTTCCCATCTGAAGCTTTTAGGACTTGACTGAGGAAGACAGAAAAGCCTGCTTTTCTCAAGATCTTCATACGGGTACATGTGTCTGTTCATGGATGTCTATCAGCACACCTCTTCCGGCAGCAGTTCCAGCAGCTGGTGGCTGTTAGGGGACAGCAGAGAGCCCCAGCTGTACCCAGATTAGAAGCAGCCACAAGAAATACTAAGAAGAACTTGTCTCTATGGGACTCGATGTGCTGGATTTGTATGTCTTCCTATCTCATTCAGTTTAGAAAATAGACTTCTAGGCAATTGGGGCAGTGCTTTTTATAGTGCCTACTGCCACAGAGACAAAACTGGAGACTGGCCGTGTGTGTCTACACACACACCATGCATATTGGCGCTCTCCGTTCAGAGGCCAGAAGCAAAGGGCACATCACGTGGCCACCAGGGGCTGCATGGCTCAGGTGGCCTCTGCACAGAAGACTTTGCAAACAATACAGATTCCCTCATGGCTCTCTGTCTCTTAGCGCTTTTTCATTGTCTGTCTTTCCCCTTGTCCTTTGCAGGAGCAAAGGGTTGAAGAGATGGCAGGTGGAGAGGGCGCACAGTGGCAGGGAGACTGCCATGCTGGAGGGCTACGTGGGAAAATAAGAATAATATTTAGTGACACAGGGAATAAAAACATCAGGCCTCTTCCTGACAGAGAAGGATTTTATAAATATGGAAAGAGTGGAGGCGTGAGTTGGGTTAAAAGAGAATGTGAAATAACGTTTTTAAACCTCTGTGTGTGTGTGTGTGTATACACCATGAGTATCAGCGCTTTCTCCATTCAGAGACCAGAAGCAAAGGGCACATCAGGTGGCCAGAAGATCTCGCTTTCTGAATACCACTATCTGTGAAAAGAAGCCAGGCCTGGACCTTGGCTGGGGTGGGCAAGTATAAAGTGATCTTGAACCTTCTCTAGGGAAATACTCAAAGGTTGAAGGGAATATATCAAATTCAGGGCAATTTGGATATCAAAAGTGATGATACTAACTGGTTATAACCTATTGAATTTGAATAGGGAAATGTGTAATTATGATGCATTTTTTGTTGTGGGGTTATTTTTCGGTGCTAAAAATTAACAAAGGGGCTTTGCACTGAGCTACATTCTAACCACCTGCAACGAACAGCTGAAATAGGACATTGCTAAATTGTTCGGACTAGGTTTAAATTTGTGAGTTGCTACCTCAACTTCCCAGAGTCCTGGGATTACAAAAAGGCACCGCCCGCACTCCTAGGCTGTGTTTTAAAAGGTTTATTCTAACTATACTGCTGTGCTGACAGAACTAGCCTCACTAGCCGTGAGGAGCTGAAACAATAGTTCAGAAAATAGTAACTTTTGTTAGGATGCAGCCATGAATGTATTGAGAAGTAATTGGCTCTTCAGTGTGAGTGTGTGTGTGTGTGTGTGTGTGTGTGTGTGTGTGTGTGTGTGTGTGTATTTTCGGTGCTGGGAATTGAACTAAAGCCTTCATCAATGCTAAACAAACACTGTACCACTGAAGCACATACCTAACCATTTTTACTTAGAGATAAGATCTTGTTAAGTTGCCCGGGCTGATCTTGAACTAGTGATGCTCCTGTCTCAGACTCCTAAATTGCTGGGATTACAGGCATGAGTCAGCACAGCTCCTCAGTGTATTTTGAAGATGGACCAAATAGTGTTTGATAATGTATTTGATGTGGGGCATGAAAGAAGGGTGAGAATCAAGAAGTAACTTGCCAGAGAAGGTTGTCATTTCCTAAGATGGGGAAGATTGCAAGAGGAACTATTTGGGGAAAGAGACCAGTTCAACGTGCCTAGAAGTTTCCAAAATGGCCATTTGATGTAATTTAGGGAGATTATGAGATCTAAGCACAGGAAGAGTTTTCCTGTTATTGATGTACTACACAGGAGTGTCGAATCACATTTGCAATGGTTGGCCTTGTCAGGGACCAAAGTGAAGTGAGCTCCCTAAAACACTTCCTAAAATATTTCTGGAAAATAGCTTTGTAATAATTCCTGGCCTGTGGGGGACCCACTCCACAAGCCAACCACCACCGGTCCAGACAGAATTAGTTGTTCTTAAAAGAGCTCTTTGGAGAAGGAGGATGAATTTAAGTCATGAAGAGTAGGTCCAGCTTTGCCTTAACTACATACAACATGTTTTTGTCTGAGCCAGATACCAGAAACAGCATGGCGGTACCCGAGTTCGTTGAGCACCAGCCAACAGGACTTTCCTTACAGAGCTTTCACCATGTACATCTCTGTTAAATTTTTTTAAAGTGAGTTATAGTGTGAAATAGGTCAGACACACAAGATTAATATTGCATAGTTTGTACACACGTGCATCTATATAGTGAGAGAAAGTAAAATAGAAGATAAATAGGAAACAGAGAGAGATCCAATTTTTTTTTCTTTTTTTTTTTTTTTTTTTGAGACAGGGTCTCACTTTGTAGTTCAGGCTGGCCCTGAGCTCAGCCTCCAACTCACATCACAGCAATCCTCCTGCCTCGTCTCCCGAGTGCTGGGATTACAGGCGTGAGCCACCACACCCGGCACTGTGGTATGTGGTACTGATTGCTGCTGGGCATGAGTCTCCATGCCCAGTATTGTATGTGGTTACCGGGTCAAACCTGGGTCCTTGCGCTTGCAAGACAGGCGCCGGAATCACTGAGCTAAATCTGCGGCCCCAAATATTTCTCCAAATTATCAATTCCCTTGTTTCAAAAATATTTTAAGATATATGCTAATTTGTTTTATTCATACTACTCTTTCAGTTCATTAAAGAGACAGTTTTATGCTTTCATTTCTTTCTTTATTCTTTTTAAGAATATTTTTTGACCACACCTTATACTCTGAGAAACATTTTGGCCAATATTTTAGGGTTATGACACTCAGTTCATAATAGCAATATGAACTATTGCTTTTCTGTAATTATTTTGTTATGAAAATTTGTTTTTTTATAGAAGTAAATTGCTTTTTTATATATTCATTAAAATCTGAAGATTAAATATACTTAATAAAGTGGATTATATATATAAAACACTTGGAAATATTCCTGCTACCCTGATATATCTACAAGGAGTAATCAAAATTATAGTGGAATTTTAAATTTAAAAATTTATTACAGTAAAAGGGATATGACCATTCATTCTTCCCTTAAAATGTTCCTCCTCCCTCAGTTTCAACCTACTTCTCCCCTTGTTCTGGCGACTTTCCAAAGCACTGGAAGGAAGTGGTGGAAGTCTCTTCTCACGCACAGCTTTGAGAAGTCTGATCAACTATGGCGGGTGCTGAGCGCCATCCGACGGGAAGATGGACTCCATGAAACGTCATGGTGTGTCCTCACTCACCTCGCTCACCACACTGACATCATGCCACTTCTGGCTCTTACATAGTGTCAAATGATCAAGAAAGGTAAATGTTTGAATTAGTTCAGGACATTGAAGCAGCCACAATAGCACAGCTAAGGACATTCATGAAAGAGCACTTTGGAAACGGTTTCAGAATGTGGCAGGAATGATGGGAAAAGTGTGTTTGAAACCGGGGGGGTCTATTTTGAGGAAGATTAACAGCAGTGTGTCTTTTACAGTGATGAATGTTTTAAAATTTAAACATGCCCTGTATTTTTCAATCACATTTCATATTTTAATGGTTATAAGAGACATTTTATGGAAAGAAGATTAAACACACAGGGTTTAATTCATAGTATAATTTTCCCTATACATTGATTGGTTGACTATTTTTTTTTTTAAGTTTTTTGAGATAGGGTCTCACTTTGTAGTTCAGGCTGGTCCTGCACTCAGCCTCGAACTCAGCAGTCTTCCTGCCTCTGCCTCCCCAGTACTGGGATTACAGGCGTGTATGTGGTATGTAGTTCTGATTGTCAGCGGATGTGAGTCACCACACCTGGCATTTTTGTACGTTGTTATAAGGGATCGAACCCTGGCCCTTGTGCTTGCAAGGCAATAGCTGGAACCACTGAGCTAAATCCCTGGCCCTTGTTTTATTGTTGTTTATTCTGGTGGATTGTATTTCTAAAAATTGATGCCTTCTAGATGCTTCAGTGTATGTTCTTTCATTATCATAAGCTCCTAAGTAACTGACGCTGTGACCAAAAAGGCAGAAACCTAACAGAATAAGTTCCACATGACTGTGAAAGTGGGAAAAAACTCTCAAA
Source organism: Petromus typicus (assembly GCA_004026965.1). Lineage (NCBI taxonomy): Eukaryota > Metazoa > Chordata > Mammalia > Rodentia > Petromuridae > Petromus > Petromus typicus. Next base: position 40,381 of record PVIR01005570.1, read on the forward strand.
AATACCATAGAGTATTCATATTATCTTGAGTATAAAGGCTAGCATTATTATTTTATAATTGATTTCCTATGGGATAGCATACTGTGGTGTTTATTTTGATGTTTCCTGTCCTAAATATATTTCCCTGTGGCCAGTTTCGGTGTTTGTTTGAAGAAGTGTGGCACTGCTTGGGGTACAGGAAACTTTGGCACCAGGCAAACTGGACTAGAACTGCAGCCCTGCCACGTGGGCAATTTTAATTGTGCTGAACTATGGTATTCTCTGTCAAACTGGAGGGACTATGCCTCCTCTGACATCTGGAGAAAGATTCCAAAGGACAACATGTGTCAGTCGCATGGGAGAATGAGAGTTACTTCAAGAAGGGGTCAGGATAATAAAAGTAGGAGAGAACAGGATCTACAATGTTTAATGTCCAAACAAAAAACCCTTAAAAATATCAGTCAGTTTCCTCATTACGTTCACAGATGCTCTTCAGTATACAAGGGGTTATCTCCCTAAAACTTGACCCAAGTGGACTCTTTCAGAATGGAAATGGACATAATACTGCTGAAGTCTTGCTCCTATATGCTCTTGTTCTCCCTCATTACCATGTGGCCGGCTGAGCTGAGCTTCTCTGCTCCCGGCTTCCCCAGAGATTATTGAGCTGTGTATCACCAGCTGAGGAAAAGATGAGAATTCAAAGTTAGAAGTACAGCTTCTCAGGTGTATTGCTTTTCTACCATCATCAAGTTGAAAAATCTCGAGTCAAACCTTTGTCCATGGTCCACCTATGCTGTTTCCACCTCTGGGTTAGGCCCTGTGAAGAATCTCAGAGGAAAGTAGTTAGCATCCCTCCTAGCAAGGTTTTGGAATCTAGGTTTAGAGACAGATGTTATCATCTAGGTGAACTGTAAATGTAGGTGTAGTAATTTTTTAAAAGTATATACAAACAGAATTCAGTGAGAATAATAATTCTATTAAAAATGAAAAGAAAGAAAGGAAGAAATGATTGACCCAAACAGGTTCATTCTGAATCATCCATAGCCCAAGTAACCAGACAGCAGAATTTCCAGAGTTTGCCTGGGCAGGATTTTCTACCCACACTGAGCATCTCAGCATCTGCTGTCTTGTCTGGCCCATAGCGAGCTGCTGTTTTTGAACACTTAACATGCTCATGGGCACTTCTGGTTCAGGTATTTACATAGCCTGTCTTGTGGAATTGTAAGGGTGACCTCAGGAGGATGGCATCTTTATTCCTATTGCACTGATGAGGTAATGACCTAAAGGCCCGGAGTAACTCACTCCAGGTCCTGTAGCTAGCCCAGCTGAAAGTGCAGATTCTGTTACAGAAGTCCTGCTCCAGGGGACACTTTTAAGGGCTATTCTGTTACTGCACAAGTGGTCGCTGTCTTAGATGTCCACTGCCTTGCTCCTTAACTTGACTCTGATTTGTGCCTTCACTTCTTTTGCCTCTGGCTAATTTCCTGGTTCACTTCAACTCACAGGCTGTCACTGTTACCTGGTTTTTTGCTTTCAAAGCCCTCATTTCCTCCCTGGAGAGTAGGTAGCATTGTTCCCCCAAGGCTACACATCAGCTCTGCAGGTTTGAAAAAGGACTTTCACTGTCCAACAACTCCAGTCACTGCTGCTCCAAATCCTGCCTGCAGATGGAAAATTCTGGAAAAGTTTTTCTTGAAAATATGCATGAAACTATCCATACTCTTTTCTTTGCTCTTTGTTCTTTTCCTGACTTTTCAAATTTTAGAAGAATAGAATACAATGCTAAAAATAACCTTTTTTTTCTTTTTTGTTCTCTTGGGTTATCAAATGACTTTATTTCAGCCTTTGATTATTATTCTGAAATTTTCATTTGGCCTTATTTGCCCTTATCATTAACCAAAACCCTTGCAACGACTTTATGTCACAAAATGTTTTGAGAAGTGGGCTATGCAAAGTTAGCTTAGAATAGTTCATTTGGGACTTGAGCCAAAACCAACAGAAAACTTTACCACAATACATCTGTTTCCTTTTTCTTTAAAAGAATTTTTTTTCACATAGTTGTTCATTTTTTTTGCTCATTATTGCTTTTTTGTTGGGTACATTTGAACAACTGGCTGCTTTTCTTTTTCTGTTCTTCTTAAGATCATCTTGTCCTCTTCCCCCAGACAACTGGGTTGGAGGGAGGATGTGTATACAAGCCAAGACATTTGGAGTGTTGGACATTGCCCATAACAGCTGCTGGAATCAAACATCTTCATATTATATTTTGTCAAAACTACCAACAGAGAGAAGCCAGGCCTCTCCCCATCCTTTCTGTTTGCTGTTTAGAAGGATGTTTTTACACACTGTTTTTATTTTTCAGTAAAGCCCATTCCCATGAGGCTGGTAAATAAGTGGACTGCAATTTAGGGAGATGTCTTAGGATTGTAAAGCACAGGTGTCTGGGTTCTAATCCCAGCTCTGTGTCTAAGTTGCTATGTAGGTCAAGACTGCAGCATGGCAAATCACTCATTCTGGCAAGCTTTACTGCTGGTACTAATTCCTAAATGTCCACTGAGCTGTAGCGACACAGCCAGTCACAAGATTACAGCTTTCATATATTTTCACTGATGGATTCACCACATAGTAAGGTCTCTGGGAAGGAGTAGAGGCTGAAGAATAACTTCTATTTATTATTTCTCATAAGTCAGGCTCTGTGCAAGGTTTTATAGAATTATCTAGAAGAAATCCTTGCCACAGAGCTGCAAATTACAAATGTGAAAGTTCAGATCAGACCACTTCTGGCCTGGGTAAGACGGAGGTGCTGGTTTTGAGGAGGTCCCTAGGCCCCTCCCACTCCACTGTTCTGTGGCTGTCATGGTCCTCTTAGTCAGTTCACATACCATTTGCATCACTTTTCTATTATTGTTGCTCTCGCCATGTTGGAGTGACAGAAGTTAAGGATAATTCCCTTCCTCCAGTATCACAAGTTAGGCTCAGTTGTCTTAGGGATTCCAAATAGATCTGGAGAACGTGGTTGAAATCTCTGTTAGTTTTAGGGAAAACAAACTATTCAACACAACTGATATTAAAAAAAAAAGTTTTTTAAAATAAAAACTATGCCTCTCTCTGGAAAAGGCTTCATCTTGAACTGAGAATGCTAAGAATGACATTGCAAAAAATATGACAACAGTGTGACCAGTTAAATCATCCAGTTTCACTGTGGCGGGTGCTGAGGTAGTAAAAACGAAGAACAGTTTCTCTACCTATTCTGATTTTTTGTGTGATCAAAAATGGCAGTGCTCAAGTGGATCCATTAAAGTGATACTTTAAATCTAGATGTGAACATTACCTGGATACCTCCCTAACCCCTCCTGTGCTTCTCTATTCCTTCACTTTTCCACTCTCCCTTGAATATTTCATGACTCTTGTCACTATCTCTCCATGAAGAAAAGTGTAAACTCATTCCCTTCGCTTTGCTTACAAATTCACATCAAATTTTATTTAGAAAAGAAAATCCTGGAATTAAATGCCCTATTTTTCCACCACCTGATTTGTAAATCCGTTGACTTTTACACTAACTTATTCTTTGTTGTGTGAGTGGAGAACGTGCCCTCAGCCTGTCAGGACCAACCAGCACTTTTTGCACAGATTCCCATTCCCTTTTGCCTTCTCGAGGCCTGAGTTCAACAGTGACTCCATCCCTCTCTTTCATCAATGATCTTTTCCTCTTAACTGAAGTTGCACAGCAGCATGCACGCATGTTGATGTCATCCTCCCTCCAACCCAGCTACTGTCTCATTTATTCTCTATTTTTACAGCAACAGTTTTCAAAAGTGTGGGTAGAAAATGAAGATGTAAATGAGTTCTAATATAGATGGTTGATATTGTGAAATAGAAAATATTTTAAAGGAAAGAGGGTGTAGGGGTCAATAAGGGGAAAAAGAATGTGATAGTAATAAAAAAACATTGGAAACAAAGCTTATGTATCTATGGGGGATGAGGTCGCAGGGTAGGGGAAGAGGAAAAAGTGAGAATCAAGTCATGTCATATTCTGGTACAAATTCTCAATGTTGAATGTGATGATGTGTATTCATAATGTACCAATAAGATTTAAATTTAAAAAATTAAAATTTCCCCCCAAAAAAGTGTGGGTAGCATAGTTGTCGTTTTTCCTCCTCCCTCTATATTCTGGCCTCTGCCTATAGGGTTTGAATGTGTCCCCCAGAGTACATGTGTTGGATATTTAATCCCCTAAGCCCCTAATTCATATGTCAATGGTATTTAGGAGTGGGGCTTTTGGTAGGTAACCAAGAATAGAGACATCATAAGGTGAAGGCCCCCATAGTGACATTAATGCCCTTGTAACAAGCAGAGAGAATTAAGCTATCATCTTGCTCATTTTTGTTATTTGATGCCCTCTCCAATGTTAAAAGACAGCAAGAAGATGCTGTTGCCATGTCCTTAGATTTCCCTGCCTCTCAGATCATGATTTAAACAAACTGCTTTATAAACTACCTACTCACAGTTAGCACATACCTTCAATCCTGGCACGCTAGGAGGCTGAGGCCAGAAGGTTGAAAGTTCAAGCCCAGACTGGGCAACTTAGTGAGATCTTGTCTCAAAAGAAAAGATCTAAGGATGCAGCTCAGGATGAGGCCCTGGATTCAATCTGCAATACTGGAAAATCAATAATAAACAAGCTACTCACCTCAGGGCATTTGTTGCAGCAGTAGTAAAGAGAGTAAGACATGCCCAAACCAAGACTCCCCACAACTTTCTTCATGGCCAGTGACTACTGCTTCATCAAATCCAGTGAAAACATTCCTCGCCTCACCTTATTTACCCTCTCAGCGCAGCTTACGTAGGTAGACAGTGGCTTTCTGCACGAATTACTCACGGCTCTTGATTTTTTGTGTGTGCTGTTCTTTGGATGCTCAGTTTAACATGCAAATGTTGGGATTCCTTAGGGTGCTGCGCCTGAGTTGGTGTCGTCCAGTTAGGTGATTTATCCCTATTGTATGTAGATCTCATCTTCAAACAAATGGTTCCTGAATTTATTTTCTCTGAACCTCAGGCTCAATCATCTAGTTGCCTAATTAGATAGTTTACATGATGTATGAGTCTCACAAAGCTAAAACTGAGTGCTGAATTTTCTTCCAATGACAGTCTACATCAGATAGTAAATGGTACCACTGCCACTGTATTCTCGTCCTTCTTGATTTCTCTGCTTCCTGCACCGGTCCTTTCCTGTCCCCAAAATAGCTAATCCTCCTGCTAGTTCTGTTAATGCAGCCTTTATAGTAAGTCTCAGATTTACTCTCCTCTTTCTCTTTTACCTCATTAGTTCAGTGCACCGACCCAACTGTCAGGATGAACACAGTGGTCTCTAACTGGACTAAAGGTTTCCTATCCGTGAGTCTCCACATAGAAATTAAAGTGAACTTTTTAAAAATGTAAATCCTAACCTCACTAAATGAGTCAATGCAAGACTTAAATTTTCTGGTGCCTAAGTGCATCCATGCTTCTAAAAGCATTAGTGAGCATCAAGTAGCAAACTGCCAGTCACAATGTCATAAGTTCAAGGTCAAGATTGAGAGAGGGAGTTCCATTCAATTAAGACATTTACCTCACACTGGTGTTGCACTTGTTCCAGAAGCACACTTCATATGGAGTTACAAAATCAAAAATAATAGAAACTAAGCTGTAAAAGTAAGAAAGAAAGTGAAATCAATGAATAGAAAAATGGATCTAAAAAATGTGTTACTTACTGTTGCTGAATGCTGAATTTGCTCTGAATTTTTCAGTAGAGAATAAAATACAATGGATCAAAAAGGGTTTATTTAGTTCATAAAATAATGTAGATTATTTGCCTTTAGATCTGTATGCTTTTTCTTACAATGGATGTCAATATATTTACACTTATGATTCATATCATGGCATAATATCTCTAACTTTATTTTAACAAAAATTACAATCCTGTTCAAATTGACATTTCTATACTGACCTTTTATAAAACTAAAGGAGGAGGATTAAAAATACTATAATTAATGCATTTCTGTAGAGTACACAAAATAAAGGTGAGAGTACTTATAAAATAGACTAAAATTCTCTGATATAAAATGCATCCCTGTGAACTCTTCATAGCAAGGACTCAGGAAATATCATTTGTCACTGCTGTAACTCCCTACTACTTCTGTCACATCTAATTGTCACACATTATATGAGAACCCTAAATGTACAACAATCTATACTAGGAACCATCTCTGTGTTGTTTAAAGCAAATAAGTTTCTACTACTTTTTATTAGAGATGAATACATGCTTAATTCAACAGAAACAGTGTTGGTCCTTCTCAGCAAGCCATTTTTTTTTATCTTTATTGGTACATTATGAATACACATCATCATCGCATTCAACATTGAGAGTTTGTACCAGAATATGACACTTGATTCTCATTTTTTTCTTCTTTTCCCCTATGGGTTGGTAGCAAGCCATTTTTAATTTGTATAATATTGTGAGTCCAAATAATAGAGACTCTGATCCTGTTTTCTTCAGGAAGAAAAATGTCTACAGTAGGAATATTCCTATACAAGAAACTTCTTCCACATTTTTATCCCATTCCTCCAAAATAATTCTTTTATAGTAATTCCCTATATCATGCAAAAAAATTAAATTGTGTTGAGACCAGAAGGTCTGCATATGGATGTGATTGCTTAAAATGAGGGCCGGGGATTTAGCTCAGTGGTTCTGGAGCCTGCCTTGCAAGCACAAGGACCCAGGTTTTATCCCCAGTAACCACATACCATACTGGGCGTGGAGACTCACGCCCAGCAGCAACCAGTACCACATACCACAGTGCCAGGCGTGGTGGCTCATGCCTGTAATCCCAGCACTCAGGAGGCAGAGGCAGGAGGATTGCTGTGATGTGAGTTGAAGCCTGAGCTCAGGGCCAGCCTGAACTACAAAGCGAGACCCTGTCTCAAAAGAAAAAAAAAAAAAATCTTAAAAGTATACTGGCAAATCCCCATTATGGAGTGCAATCATGATGTGTATATTTAATGTACCAATAAAGATTTTAAAAAAAAAGTATAAGTTAGGTCATCTTATTCATGAAACTAGGCTGCTCGCTGGAAGTAATTAGAAATGATACACAACAACTTTCATACTTGGTGGCAATATGACTCACAGCAAAATTTATTGATCATATAATTCAAGGGAAAATTAAAGTCAGCATTTGTGATGAGATGACTTTATTCTCTACTTTCCTACAAAGTTTCCTGAACATTCGCCAAGTCTGAGGGAACTCTCAGAAAAGAAGCTCTCCCATGGTCCTGCAGGCTTGCATCTGGTAGATTGCATCTCCTACCCGAGGCGTCTTTATTTTCTGTACCAAGATAACTATACAGTCTACTGGAGGTTTTAGGAATCAGTAGGTGTTGCCATCTTTGCACACTGAAGAGCAAAATAAATAGAGGGGCTGGCAATTTTGGACATATGGAGGCAATATTACTAATAGAAGGTCTTTGGAGAATGTGACTGTATTTTTTGTAAGTAACACTGCTTCAATGAAAGGCCTAAGTGACTCCGTCTTGAAGTCCAGCCTCCATTCTGTTATTTGCTCTCTGTCCCAAGTAAAAGCCACAGTGACCGTGTACACTTTGCCCCGACCCTGTTACACCTTGCCCCACCTTGTCCTATCTCCTGACCTTGTCCTATCTCCTGTGTTCCTGGCTCTTGAAAGGGATGCACATGAATGGGAAAGGGGGGAGGGGGGAGAAAGGAAACCCATGTAGTCTGCCAATACTATAAAAGAGACAAGCTTGCCCCATTTCAGGGTCTCTGACTTTGCTCAGCAGACCCACAGCATGCTGTGTCAATAAAGTGCCTTTGTACTTGCACACGAGTTTGGGCTTATTTTGGAGTGGAGATTTCTGGACCCAACAATCAACAAACACAAGAGAATGTCAGTAACTTTACAAAACTGTGCTTCTTGTCCTTGTGATTTCTGAAGATGATGTCTGTGCTTGGTAGTTGACCATTCAGTGAACCTCCTCTAATGCAGCTCCATTGTCTCCTAGGGCTTCAGAATCTTCTGGTGAAATCTCTACTTCTGGCTCTTATACTAGGGAAGAGAGAATGTGAAAGATTTCTATATTGATTAGGGAATCTTTGGAAGAACCACATCAACAGAAAATATACACAATCCTACAAGGAGATTTATTAAATAGTTTCATAGGATCAAGGCAGGAGAGTTCACCATGGCGCCTTGGACCCTGGAGAGACAGAGAACCCAATTGCTGCAGGCTGGAGGGTGATCAGTCCTCCTACTGCCTAGAAAGAGGATGGCAAGGGCCAAGGGAGAAAAAGAGAACAGAGACTTTGGTAATCTCAGAGTGCATGAGGGTCCAGAGGACCAGTGCCTCTATAAAGGTTATAGTATTGGAGAGCTTGCAGCCCCCGACAAACTAGGGAAAGGAAGTGTTTGGCTAGCAAGATACAATAGGAAGTACTCAGGTATCCTTGAATATGTACTCAGTGGGGGAAAAGGGCTCCTCCCCATCTGACTATATATATGCAAAATGGTCACATACCAACTTCTGGGAGAGTCTGGTCCCCCTTCCAGAGAATACAAGAGACTAGTAACAGCCTGCTGTTTTTTTCTGGAAAAGCTATATAAGAGGACAAAGTAACATGAGAGAGTGTGCCCTAAATGGAACCCTATTCTGAGCATGAGTTGAGGCCCTCCATGCTGTTTTTTACCCGTGGTTGCAACGTATTGGTGGTGCTGTTTGCTAGAGTGAGAACAAGCTAGACCCTTTGTGCTGTAATCCATCTGACAATAACATGGTGTTGTTTTGCTACAGTGGTAATTATATTCTCAAATTACTCTTTTTACAATTTTTACTACTTTACATATATATGTGTGTATATATATATACATATGTGTGTGTGTGTGTGTGTGTGTGTATATATATATATATATATGAAAAGTCTCATTTCTGGCATGTTTTAGTTTCATTTTGCATATCAAACCTCAATTTCTAAGTAAAGCAAGTTTTCTTCCCTTGCTGAATCAGCCTCAGAGTGGACAAAGACAGAGACTCTCTAAACTAACCACTATTTATTGGATACACACAATAATTGGAGGGAGTATTGGTGACTTTGGGGGTGGCTGGATCTTACGCTGATGAGGGCAGAAAGGTGGCCATTCCTCTAATAGTAGGTGGGGTCAGTTAAACTGATAATGTTGTCAGCCAATGTAGAGAGAGTCACAGTATCATGAGACCATTGAGGTCTCAACTTGTGACCCGAGGCAAAATGGAGTTATGTTCTCACATGCCATAGCCGGCTCATGGGCAAGGTGACCTTGGGCCTTGGACAGAAAGACTGAAGAAAAACTAGAGTTCCATGTACACAGTAATATCAACAGCAAAAGACATCGACTGAAGCAGAATGGAGTTTGTGTGTATATATGTGTGCACGCACGCGTGTTTATATTTCTAAAGATATAGTACAAGAATTTTGCATTGAGCTACATATTCCTTCCTTCGTTCTTTCCTTCCTATCTTCCTTCCATCCTTTGTGTATTTATATTGTAAGACAGGGTCTTGCTAAGTTGTTACATTGTCAACACTGGTCTTGAAGTACTTCTTTTAATTTTTTTGATTTTGGTACGAGGGATCAGATTCAGGACCTTGTGTTTGCCAGGCAAGTGCTGTGCCACTGAGCTAAATCCCTAGGCCTTGTCTTGGCCTCCATAGTTCTGGGATTACAGCATGTTTCATAAAGAATGAAACATTTCAAACATGTACCCCAACTTCTTCCTTTTCCTTTCCTTCCATCCAGGTTATGAGCTTATCTTAGATGATGCTACCCTCATGGGTGTGCTGGCCTACGTGCCAGTCATCTATGAAAACACCTCCCACACACAACCACCGCAAGTGTGCTTTACTAATCTGCTAAGAACCTTAATCCTGCCAAGGTGACATGTTATACTTAACAGTCACAGTTACAGAGGAGATTTTTATGTTTCTATTCTATCTCATTCACATCGCATGACCTAACCTAAAGTGAAGCAAACTGAAAAGTTTGTAAATAAAGCTTAGGTCTGGGTACAGAAGGTGAAGGAAATGTACTTGGGTGAAAATATATTCTTCTTAGCAAAAGTAAGTAGATTTCAGAAAAATGAGTTTGCTGCCATTTCCTTCCTGATTTTAGTAGACTCTCACAAAAAGTGAGAGATCAACCATTCCATGGGAGAATCTGCCTCCTCTAGCCTTAGTGTAGATGAGAGAGAGGCTAAGGTTGTACCTTTTGGTGGGTAGGCAGATTCGAGAGAGAGCAAGAATCTGAATTATGTCTGAAAGTGACATATTTCTTCCTACCTTATTAATCAAAGGAAAGTGGAGGAGAAAATCCTGGATCCCTGCACCAGGAACCAATCCACTGTGAGTGTGAGCAAGAAACCATGATTGTCCACTCCAGAGTAGCCAAATGAAAGCTTCTGAAAGATGGTGTGTCCTCTTTTGATTTTTTTTTAAACTGATAGGTGAAATTATTATAGGTAGAAAAGCTAGTTAGAAATATGGCAGGCAGACAGACAGGGCATGCCCTTAGAGAAAACTCATAAGAAAGGAGACAGTTACCAAAGGTCAAGGACATCAGAAAAAGCCTGGAAAACAGTGACTGATTAAGGCCTCATTCTCCTGAATAACTAAGTCAATGAGGAATCAAGGTCTAGCTCCATCCCCCCTTCCTCGGAATGTAATTGTAGATTCCCTGGGCAAAGGACCAGGAATTTGGCCCACCTGAAGTAGCCTCCTGATGGGGGGAGGCTATATGACTTCTCATTAGACCCCATTAGATTAAGATTGCTTAGACAACTGTACTTGTTATAATTCCATTGGTTTGCCCATTTCTTTTGAATCTTATTGGAAGCCCCCACCTTAAACCTGCCCCACCTCATGGCTTCGTTCCATAAAAGCCCTCTGAAAAGTGAGGTGAGTGGGTTACCCACCTTTCTGGGTTCCCCCTTCTGTCCCTCTTAGGCAGAAGCTGTCTGTCAATAAAATTTTCCTACTCAATCCTCCGTCAGTCCTTCCTAAAATTCATTCTTTGATTTTAGAGAAAACGAGCTTGCGTCTTAAGTGAGGAGCCAGGCCTTCCTCTCCTGTGTCAAAATCACTCTATTTTCTCATACTTGTTCTGAATTTGGGGGCCCACTGCAATCAAATGTCTCATGTAGATAGCTTGCTTAGCTTGCTAATAACATTAGCTTTAATTCATCTTTGAGACTGGTTTATTCAAAATTCTCCCTAAATAACTTCATGATATATATACACATCTGTACATTATACATTTGAAATTCTCTATGGAATAATACAGGGTACAGAATGACTGCTCCCTGAGTGCCTGGGTATGAATAAAGTTAGTTTCAGATCTTCAGTTCTCTCTCACACTGGACCTAGAATTTAAATTTAAATTAATTGTGATTTTTAAAAAATCCTCCTCTAAGCCTTTATTGGATGTGCTAAACTTGTTATGGAGAATTTAGCACCTTGTGATTTTTCTCATAGCTTCCCCTGGAAAATAGCTTTAGCAGGTTTTCATGATTTTCACTCTCAGATGATAACACATTTCCATTCCTCTTTCTCCAAGCATTAATGACGTTATCCCGGGGTGTTTTTAAGGCTGTGGCCTTCATTCTTTTTCTATCCCAGCCCCATCCAGTTCAGACCCAGAAGTCCAGTTCAGGCCCAGATGCGGCAGAGGCAAAGAATGGCCTGGTGCCAGTCTTCTCTCCTCCCGGGACCACCTCTCCTGCTGTGTTGCCCTGAGCCCTCCCTCAGAATAGTGCCCCCTGGGGGCAGGAGATTAAAAAGATGTCGGCTGTGGTAGCTGCTGCAGTCTGATGTGTCCATGGGACAGCAGTTGGCCAGAGCTCATGCATGGTGCTCTTGCGTAACTCCCTCTCTGTGGACAGCTTGGGGGGGGTTATGCAGGACTTCACCATGGACTTCCTCCTGCAGGCCTGACTCAGTCAGCTGGTGCTTCATTCTCCCTCAGCTCCTGGCTTTAGTGGCCACCACAGAGTCTCTGTTGGAATCCCCTCACTGTGGGGATTGAGCAGGAAACAAAGCAGACAGAAAGCTCAATTCAGTGGTGCATACAGTGTAGGACCAGGAGACAGATGTTTATGTGATCACATGTTTCCTAGGGCATGAAACTATCCTGAAATCTTTCAAAAATTTTTGGTGGTATTAGTCTCGATTACCTAAAAATACAAATAAGCGCATTTGGTGTGAGCTGGGTGCTAGATTATCATGCAACAATGTCCTGGTGTGAAATTTTAAGGCTATTATTCTGGGATCACATTTCTGATTGTCTTCATGCTATTCATTCCTATGTAGTTGTCCTGATCTAATGACCCCCCCCTCAAATGAAATGGTCTAATATCTAAATGATGAGTTATTGTCACATCAATGTTTTATTAGCTTTTAGTAACTATCCAAATATCTGAGATAGTATATAAAAAGAAAAGGACTATCTTGGCTCACAGTTTTGGAGGTTCAGTCCATGATTAATGGGCTCATTGCTTTTCACTCTGTTGTAGGGTACCGAATAGCAATGGCAAAGTGAAGTGGCTCATTTCATGAAGCATGAATGAGAGAGGATGCTGTCCCACACTCCCCTTTCAGGGCCTGTCATCTCCCAATAGCAACAAGTGGGGGTACTGAAGTCTTCACATATGGGCCATTGAGGGTTATTCCAGATCCAAATGGTAGCAGATGTAAAATTAAATAATATCGTCATTTATTTATAAATTTTGCAATGGTTCTTACCTACAAAGAAGGCCAGGTGATTGAATCTTCCTGCTATAAAACAGTGTATTCAAAAGGATGGGAATGTTAGCAGTTGGTACCGTATTCCAATGGCAAGTAGTATTTGGGTCTCAGCTGTGCACCATCAATGAACAGCCGTTTCTTTGTTTTAGTTGTTCAGGGAGAAAACCTTGAAGCTAGCTTTTCTTCCTGCTTTTTTTTTTTCATACTCATATCTGACATTGTAACAAAGACACTGGATTCTGACCACTTCTCACTGTTTCACTGCCTCTACTACTTCTCACCAGAGTGTGACCTCTGCCAGTGAGTTAATTAGTATGGATTTCTATTATGCCTTAGGCTTCCTAACACAGTGGGCCATGAGCGTGATAAACCACACGTCAGGTAAAGCTGTTTCCTGGCCCAGACTCCTCTAGGGGCATTCCATCTCCCTCACATAAAAGCCACACTCTGTAGACATGTGTGAGCTGGCAACTGTATTCACCATCTTGTCCCACCCTGTCCCAGTTGCTGTAACAGCATCTACACTCTCCGCTCTGGCTGGAAGGTCTCCTTGCTGGTCCTTGGAGAAGCCACCTTTGTTCTCACTTCTAGACCTCTGCACAGCTGCTGCAGAGGAAAGCTGTTCTCCTGGCTGTCTTCATGGCTCATCTGCTCACCTTGGTGTTCTGGCACACCCTTACTTCTATGATCATTCTGTTAAAAATGGCCACTCTCTCCCTCCCCCTTTGTCTCCATCTGTGCCGTCTCTCTCTCCTTTTCCTCTATCCCTCCCCTTTCCCCCCTTTCCTTCTCTTCTCTTACTCTCCTGTCTCCTAACCCTTCCCTGTTTCTCTGTTTCTCTCTCCCCTCTGCTAGGATGCCAGTTTTGAGCAGGGATTTTTACCTGCATTCTGTATTGTTAAAATGCCAGTGCTTGGATTACCTCCTGGATTATAGTACATACTCCATAGAATTCTGTAATGACTTAATGAGTCAGGGGTATTAAATTATTGTTGATATCATTTGATTTGCACATGTTTGTTTTTATGGTTATATAAGAGGTTAAAAAAATAAGAAGGGTTAAACATTTAAGTAACAGTATTATAAGAGTAATTTAAATCAGTACTGGTAAGTTACAGAATTTTTCAAAAGAGGTTTACATATTATATACCATTCTTTGAAATATACCATTTTTATTATCTTTATAGTAACTTCGAAGAACAAGAAAATTACAAGGATATTGAAATCAAGAGCAAAAGTAACTATTATCTAATGTAACATTTTGTTTTGTAATAGAACAACTTTTCATGTCATGGCAGATATATTATTATGTTTATTCTATGGCCTTTTGTTTATTAGGTTTTTTGGATTTTATGATATTCTGATTCCATGTAACATTTGTTTTTACTTGGAATTCCCCGAGGAACGCAGATGTGTTTCCAAGATAAAACTCTTCATAGAAAACTTCTCAATTGTTCCACCATGAAATTTCATTCAGATGGAAAAACTGCTCTAATTGATTTAACAGATAGCTATTGTTGAAAAATATTAAACTCTTGAACATTTTTTTTTTTACAAACCTTCAATAATGTCCCAAAACATGTGAGATTTAGTAACAATGATAAATATGGTCATGTATTTAATTTTAACAATGGCTTTTATGCAATCTGCTAACCCTCTCCAGCAATTTGGGAAATTTCTTTGTGAATCATTAGTAATATACGAAGGTTTGAGCTGTGAAATTTTACTAGGGAACTATATTATACCCTAGAGATTTTTTTTGGTGAGTGAGACATTGCCCTGTTGAAATGTTCCTAAGAACTCAATTCTATTGCTTATGTATACAGAGGATAGACTTAACATCTGCAGTGGAATTTTGTACAGTCCTACAAAAGAAAAGAACACACATATTCCTTTTCAAAATTATTGTTTATGAAATGAGTATAACTAAATAATTAGCATTTAGAGGGAATAGTCTACCTTTTTGAAAAAGTGAATAACTGAGTATTATATCGGCCTATGTTGCTTAAAGATAATATGTTGCAATTCACAAAATACCCCTCTTTCTTTTTTTGTTTAACATTATAATCTAACTGAATGAGAAAAGGTGAGATTTGCTGACAGGTCACTGCCTTCACTTTCACCGTAGTGGATCATGGTGTCACTGTGAATTAAGTAAGTGTATCTTACTAACCCTTTAGTTTACATTATCCCCATTTTAGGACTCTCTTAACTTACTCCTGCCCCAGATGTTTGACATATATGAACAACTTTGGAGAAATGAAAATGGGGACATTCCACCTGTAGTTTTTATTAGACAAACTTACTTCTTGTTTCACATTAAACCCAACATTTGGCAATGAGAATATTAGATTAACCTTTGAAACACTTCTAGGCAGTGTTTCTCAGGAGCCCAAAGCATATCCTTAGGGAACCTTCACAACATCTTAATTATATACTTTGTTCATGATATACTTAATTATGTTCTTGCCCTGCTCAAGCCAAGAAAGGTTTTTTTTTTGAGACAGAGTCTCACTTTGTGGTTCAGGCTGACGCCTCAAACTCACATCACAGCAATCCTCCTGCTTCTGCCTCCCACGTACTGGGATTACAGGCGTGAGCCACCACGTCCGGCACTGAGGTATGTGGTACTGGCTGTTGCTGGGCGTGAGTCTCCACTCCCAGCATTGTTATGTGGTTACTGGGGATCGAACCCAGGTCCTTGCGCTTGCAAGACAGGTGCCAGAACCACTGAGCTATATCCCCGGCCCCCCAAGAAAGGTTTTTAAGACTTCTAAGCAGAGGAACATACAGTCATTAATACAGTCATTAAAAATGTCAAAGTATATTTGGAAAAGTTGGCAAGAAGGGAATTAATACACTGTATGGATTGAATTGTACCCTCTCAACCAAACTTATCTACTAAAATCCTGACCCCTACTACCTCAAAATGTGACTATATTTAGAGAAAGACTCCCTGAAGAGGTAATTAGGTTAGCATAGGGTCAGTAGGGTGGGTGGGCTGTGATCTAATATGACCATTGTCCTCATAAGAAGAGCAAATTTGAGCCCAGAAAAGTGTAGAGGGAAGTTCGTGCAAAGACCCTGGAGGAGACAGCTATCTTCAGGTCAAGACAGGAGGCCTCAGAAGAAACAAACTCATTAACACCTTGATCTTCAAGTGGTAGTTCAAGAATTGTGAGGGCCAGGGATATAGCTCAGTGGTTCTGGCACTTGTCTTGCAAGTGCAAGGGCCCGGGTTCAGTCCCTGGTAACCATGTAACAATACTGGGAGTGGAGACTCATGCCCAGCAGCAACCAGTACCACCCAGCAGCAGCCAGTACCAAATATCACAGTGCCTAGTGTGGTGGCTCACACCTGTAATCCCAGTACTCGGGAGACAGAGGCAGGAGGATTGCTGTGATGTGAGTTTGATGCTGAGCTCAGGGCCAGCCTGAACTACAAAGCGAGACCCTGTCTCAAAAACCCTAAAAAAATAAAAAAGAATTGTGAGAAAATAAAGTCCTGTTGTTTATAGCTGTCTAACCTATAGTACTTTACTATAGTGGACTTCGTTAACTAATACAGACAGTGAAGCAATAACGGTAAAGATCTTGAGGTGAGTTTTCACTCTTCTGAACAGAGGGGATGAAGAACAGGTAGATGAGTTAGCAGGTTTAGATGGTCCAGGGGACACTGGATTTCTACTGCTGGTTTTTCTATTTATATACCACGTGGACTGAAATTGATAGAACAGAGAGACTGATAGAGCTTTATCTTTGGAGTTCTCTCTCTCTGCACATAATACACACTCAGGTAGGCCAACTGCAGAGATTAGTGGAGAATTAGGGCAGGTGTGCAGCCAGGACACAGTATTATACAGTGGGGCAAAGACGAGGCTCTGCAGTGAGGTCAAATCCCAGAGCTACCATGTCGGGTCCTGTTCCGAGGGCTACCCATCTGGCATCGAACCACGGGCGGGGGGTCATCACGCGGAGACAAAGTGGTGGAGAAGCCTTTATTGCCAGCGCTCTCAGCCCTTATATACAGCCCCACTTCCTTGTTCCCAACTGCCCCAAACCAGTCTTATAGGGGGCAGTCTCTGTCTCTGTTTTCCCTTAATCGCTGTGGCCCGGAGGGGCCCGATGTTTAGCTGTTTACCTGCTGCCTTGCACTTCCTTGATGGAGCCGGCGTTGTTTAGCCTCAGGGGACCCCACACTACCATGTGAAGCAAGTTTATCTATGTCTCCATGCTTTCCTTTTCTTGTATGCAAAACAGTCATTACACCTACCTCATCCATGTAGTGTGCTGGATTAAGTGTACATATACATAAAACACTAAGAATGGTTCCAGGCACGTAAAAGGCATTCAGTACTTCTTTGCCATTAAATGAGTCATTTTGCCAGAGTCCAGCAAGCATGTGACAGTGAGATCTCTGCTTAACAGTTGACATAAACCAGAAAGCCTCTGTCTGGTTGATAAGGCTATCAGCTCTTTGGCCAAATTCCAACCTATGCTCTTCCCACATAAAGTAGCCAAATACTCCCCACTGTGGAGAGAGCAGCTGGCCTTTATAAAGCTAAAGAGGAACTTGGAAGGCCTGTGTAATGAAAAGAGAGGTCACTCTGTCCTTCCTTAGTTTGCCCTGAGTAGTATGATTTTACTGTGGTCATAATGCTACTAACGCAAACTGTTTTCACTATTTATTGAGTAATGCCTGTGTTTGGACCAACGGGCTAAGTATTGTTGCCTGAGGAAGAATTGTGAAGGGCCAGAGATCACACATACAACTAAGTTGAAGGTAAATCCTCTGGTTGACCTTTTTGCAATCATAGTGTGTATTTAGAAAGAGAACCTAGCCCCATGCACTATATCAGAAAAATTAAGCAAATATACTTAAAATGAAGACTGGAGAGTGCAGAGGAGACATAAATTAACAGCTGAATTCAATTTGGAGAAAGCTTGTCAGGACAAGATGAGTTCTCAGCAAGGATTGAACAATGAGTCTGTAATTGGTAGCATGGAAGGAAAGAGGGCAACCACCATTCCACAGCAACCTGAATTTCAAATGTAGCATCTCATTTAATTCTACCAGAAGTGCTGAAGGTGAGTGGAAGGAGTCAGCTTCATGTCTGGCATGTGGTAGCAGAAGATAGGACCTGTGTACCTACTCATTAAATCCCTAGTTGTAGGGAAAAGATAGCCATTTAGTAGTTTCCTGGGACAACCAGTCCCTATGCAGAACTCCTAAATTTCCTTATCACCAGTTCACAGGATTTTGTTAAATTTTGTGTTACTGGGTCTTGCAAATGAGATTGGTAAACAAACACTGGGATAGGAATCAGGAAGTACTGCAAGGCCAGGCCTAAGAACTGCCCCCAGGCTACTTCTTCTGTTTTTACCCTTAGGCATTGCTAATTTGTATTGGTTCCATAATAAAAGGGCTGTTGGAAGACAGCTCTGTGGTTCAGTCCTCTGAGGCTGTTCTCTCTCCTGGAACTCATCCCTGAGTGCCTTGCTTCCTTCTGTGACCCTGGACATTACATTGGACATACACCGACACCTAGTGATGTCATCCTTTATCATACTTAGATATTTTATCAACACCTCTTTCATCATAAAGATTCCTCCATTATCTAAACTGCCATTGTTCCAGTAGAGTATTGTTATAGTGTAGATCTATACAAACTCTCATGTGTCGAGGTGGAGCTTTGGGTAAGTGATTGGACTGTGGGAGCAGTACACTCATCAGTGGATTCTCCACTGAGTGAATTCATGTCCGAATGTGCTCCAGGAGGTGGGCTATGCTGTTGGGCTGCACAAATCTCTCTGGTTCTTTCTGCTTTCTGTGCTTTCTAGTTGCTGTGCATTGCACAGCTGTCCTCCGCCAGGTCTTCTCACCAAACTTTACTTTAGAGCTAGCTGACCATGGATGGAACCTGTTGCAACCATGAGCCAAATTAAACTTCTCTTTTAAGTTGGGAGCATCAGATATTTTGTCCCAGCAATAAAAAGGTGACCAATACCCCATGTACCAATACAAGCGCCCATTCTGTTCACTCTGTGCTATAGATGATTAAAGGAAGTAAATCCATCGAGGACCATTCCCAAGCCCAGAGGCCTCAGAAAGAAAGGCAATCATTTGTTCTGAAAATGTGAGGATGCTTCCACGTACGGGTGACAGAATTCCCAACTAAGCTGAACTTGAAACCAGTGAGCTTGGTGTTGCACATAACAAGAAGTGCAGGGGCAGGGGATTTAGCTCAGTGTTTCCAGTGCCTGTCTTGCAAGCACAAGGGTCCAGGTTCAATCCTCGGTAACTACATACAATGTTGGGCGTGGAGACTCACCCCCAGCAGCATTCAGTACCACATACCACAGTGCTGGGCATGGTGGCTCACTCCTGTAATCCCAGCACTCGGGAGGCAGAGGCAGGAGGATTGCTGTGATGTGAGTTTGAGGCTGAGCTCAGGGCCAGCCTGAACCACAAAAGCAAGTTGCCACTGAGGGAGGAAAACTGTGATCAACTTAGAGACCAATGATTTCTTGCACATGGAGAGCTGGGACTGGAAACAGAACCAGGGCGCCAATCAGTAATGGAGAACAGGAAGGAAGTGGCAACCATTGGTGTCTGGCATGGTGAGCCCAGTACAGTCCAGGGGAACCTTAGTTAACTCCAGTCCACTTGGAACTGAGCTCATTTTAGCTCTTTGAAGGCACTGTATCTCTCATCTTCTTGGGCCTGAATTGCTCTGTGCCCATTTCTATATTGCTCTCATATGTGTTGACTTTTTGGTATGTGTATACAGTCTAAGGGAAGAGAAATACAGAATAATAGCATATTGTCATGTCCTGTCTGCACTGTGCTCTAATGTTATAAAGAAGGCTGCTATATATGGTTTTGCTGTGATTCACAACAGAGCTGTCAAATGGTCAGGGCTCAGGTAAGTAAGGAAATGTACAGTTCAGAGTCCAACAAGTTAGTGCATATTCTCCGAGGCTCAGGGCTTCTGACTTTGTCTGATGCTCTTGCCATTAGTCTCTCTTAATGCCAAAAACTGTGCCAACCAAATAATAAATGTCCTGCACACATTTTAAAATAGAGTAGTATTTAAAATGTAGAAAATATGCATGTTATTTATATAATCTGTTTTCAGGGAAGGTTGGGAAAATACAAAGCACTGTGACAAGCCAACCACTGGAGGTCACTAGCATTTCACAAAAGGAGTATTTGGTTTCTCAGAAAGACTGGCCTGATCCTGTTTTTCAACTTGTGAAATGATGCTAATAGCTGTCATATAATATTTACTGCCTTCTCAAGGCTTTTAGAATTGTACCTGTAGAAAGTTCATCTTTACTTAATGTTGAATCTGTCCTAATATATATCTAATATGTACCAATAAACTCAATAAAGGAAAAAAAATGAAAGTTCATCTTTAGTTACCATTTAGAAAGACTACTGAATGGACACAATTCATTTTTTTCTGTGATTTCATGTATTTACTGTTTTCTAAGTAGTGTTATGACTCTCAACTATGTGATCACAAGATAACTGCATATCATATCACCACATATTCCTGTTTAATAATTACTGTATCTTACAGAACTAAAGTGAAAACTAAATAAGTTCATGCCTAGAAAACATGTAGACTCTGGTACTGCAAATGGACTTGAAAAGTTAGATTGCTTTTTTTTTAGAGACAAGCGACTCCTCCCACTTCCTCTGCTGGGCACATGACCTCTCCTTCCCACAAAGGAAATGACAGTAGGCAGATGTTGGCCCAGCCTGGGTGGTTTCCTTTCCACAAGAGAAGAGTGTGGAGACGGAGACAGCCTCTCTGTGCTCACCCCTTCCTTACTCCAAACGACATTTATTCACATATACAAGATGCAATGGTGATTTGAGGCACAGGGGTCCTCCATCTCCTCAGACATGCTCTGAATAAATAAATCCTTTTATCCTCCCCCCACCCCCACCACATGTATGGCTTTTTAAAAAAATTTGATCAGGACTGGGGGTTTAGCTCAGTGGTTCCGGCGCCTGTCTTGCAAGCACAAGGACCTGGGTTCAATGCCTGGTAACCACATACAATACTGGGCATGGAGACTCACACCCAGCAGCAACCAGTACCACATACCACAGTGCCGGGCGTGGTGGCTCACACCTATAATCCCAGCGCTCGGGAGGCAGAGGCAGGAGGATTGCTGTAATGTGAACTGGAGGCTGAGCTCAGGGCCGGCCTGAACTACAAAGTGAGACCCTGTCTCAAAAAACCAAAAAAAAAAAAAAAATTGATCAGCAGTGGGCAAACAAACCTAAGCATATGAACCTAAGTAGCCAGGAACAGTACCTCATACTCACCTCATACTCACTCACTTCTTATTAGAATAAGACACATCCTCATTGTCTTTAAATCTATTCATGAATTAGTTTTTTAGTTAATGGTAAATCTGTCCAATGGAAGACAAACATCACAGAATATTGAGACAAAATAAAATTAATTCAGAGATACAAATTATTTGGCCACAACCTCCTGGTATTTTTTCTTCCTCCCTCATGCATTCTTTGGTATTTGGAAGGAGGAAAATCACCAACATAAAGGTTCCATCTGTAAAGTTCAAACTGTACACACACAAACAGACACACACACAAAGAGGGAGACAGAGACACAGATAGAAGACAGAGACAGAGAAACAGATAGATAGACAGAGACAGAGAGAGACAGACAGGGATCCCTGCTTCTCTACCATAATGCTTCCTTCCCTGCTTATCCCATGGTGGCCATTGCACCACTGCGGAGATGGTGCATGTGGACTGTCTACATTTCTGAGTAGGTCTCTGACCCTGTGCAGTTAGGGAGGCTAGTACTCTCCGTAGACCTGGCTTCAGGTGTGTCCCTTCTGGTTTGAGGCAAGTAAAGGCCTCCCTTGTCCTCGTCTTCCCATTCAGGAAAGACTGCAGGTGTCACATGATCAGGCAGCAGAATCTGCAGGTGAGGGGAAGCCAGGTTGCCAGATGTTTTTCCTGTTTTCCATTTCCAGTGCTGTAACAATGCTAATGTAACCTATTGTTTACATTCCTTCAAGCAAAACTCTGACTTTATCTCTGTCTTTGGGCAGATAACATTCTACTCTCTATTTCAGGAAAAAGAAATTAAGAGCACTCTGGGTATCAGCAATGAAAGAGAGTAAGAAAGAAAATTATCCAGATTTCACTCTTGTACTAAAAGGAATTTCTTCTGCAAGGCTCGCAATGGAAAATAGAAATAAAACTCACACAAAAAATGGACAATTGACATGAATAAAAACTTCTCAAATTACAAATTATCAAGACCTGCATGAAAAACTGCTTACTAGAGAGTATTAGAGATATGCAAATCAAGATAACACTGAGATTCTATTTTATTCCAGTAAGAATATCTACTATCAAGGATTCAAAAAACAACAAATGCTGGCAAGGATGTGGGGGGAAAAGGAACTTTTTTGCATTGTGAGTGGGAATATAAACTAGTATAACCTCTATGGAAATCAACACAAACTGGGCATGGTGGCTCGCACCTATATTCCCAGCACTTGGGAGGCTGAAACAGGAGGATCAGTTTGAATTTGAGGCCAGCTTAGGCTGCACAGAGAGCTCAGACCAGGCTGAGCTACCCAGTGAAATCCTGTTTAAAAAAAAAAAAAAAGTTAGTATGGCGATCCCTTGAGAAAGTAAAAATAGAAATTTCATTGACCTAACTCCACCTGGTCAGGATACCGTCCTGAAAAAGCTAACGATGCTATATTTCAGTGATACACCAACCTATTTGCCTATCCACAGAAGAAAGGATATAGAAAACATCATATTATTGCACAATAGAGCACTATTCAGCCATAAAGAGAGATAAACTTGAGTTATCTGTAGAAACGGAACATGTGGGTTTTGAGACCATTTTGCTAAGTGAAACAAACTAGATACAGGAAGATAAATATCACAGTTTGAGATATAAGAAGTTCAAAATGTAAATAATATAAAAAGCAAAATTAAAAGGAGACTGTAGAAAACAGGGAGGCAGACTTTGTGGAGTAGGAAAGAGGTCTGACGAAGAAAGGAAAAAGGAAGGCGGAGGGGTACAACTGATCACGATGTGCCCTGGGTCGTCCCAGTTCCCCAAGATGAATGTAGTTATTATTCATCACAAATATATACACAAAAACAAAACAAGACAAAAGAATCTGAGGGTAGAACAGCTCCCGAGGATTTGATCACAAATCTTCCCGGCAGAGCTGTATTCCCCTGGGGAAGCTGTGTCCCAGGACAGAAGTTCTGGTTTGTTTGTTTATGATAATGCCTAGGGAATAAAAACAAACAAGTCATATATAAAGAACATATCCTTCTACAGTGGCCCTCGAGCGGTCAGTGCAGGTCGAAGTAACTGTGAGAGGTGAGCAGAAAAAGTAGAAGTTTCCTTAAAACGTGTTACCATGGCACTGCTGAGTGTAGCGTTAGATGATTTTAGGAGTCTGAGAGCTCTCAGTGTTTTGGAATCTGCAGACGTGGAATGTCCTTTTAACATTTCAACACTCCTTTTAGAGTGTCTATCTTATTTTGGATTGGTTTACCTGACATTTCAGCCTCAGTCAATAGCAATTGTTATTTTTTAAACTCCCTCACTTGTTTCACCTGTTAGGATCCACAAGCGCGACCTTGTAACAGTTTTGCAACATTTCTTGGTCACGTGTTTACAGATATCCCCAGGCTGCGGTCTAGAGCCTGTTCTCCCACCAACATCATGGTCACCTGGCATCTTATTAGAAATGCAGATGATGCCCCGCCCAGACCCCAAGCAGGCCTTTTTTCATAAGTCCTCCCCGGCAGTTGGATGTATGTTGACATTTAAAAACTATTCTCCTGAAAGAGTCAGAACTTTAATAGATTACTGTGTAAGATTTTTCAAAATGAGATATCTAAAAGTTCTCTGGATTACCTGAAAAGCAAATCAGTTGCTACAAGACAAAGTTTAAAAGGGAAGCCGTTTTGTGAAAGAGAATGACTGAAGGACTCAGGCATTGGCAGTACAGTGGAAATACGGATACCTGAGAAATCTTATCACAAATGTGGTGTCCTTCTGTTTGTACAAATCTAAAAATAGGCCACTTTGTATAAGATGCCTTTGCAAAGAACAATTATAAAACTTTACACATAACCTAAAAGTGTGTGAACTCAAAAAAAAAAAAAAACCAAAATTGATAAATAGCAATTTCTTGGACTAGTTTGAAAGGGTATTATTGTCTTATCCACGTACTTCATTTAGGAAGTAGAAAAAAATACTTATATAAATACTTATACAGATACTTATACTTGTACCAGGAAAAGGCTTAGGCACCATAATAAAAAAAAATAGTTCTTGTTTAATTGTAAAGTAGAATGTCTGGTATGGATTCATTTTCCTTTGAGTGATCTGTTCAGGTTCAAGGCTAAACTCTGAAATCTGCCTAACTGTTGTTTATTCTTCTGCTCACTTCCACCTCTGGCCTCTCCTCCTGACTGTGTTACTCCGCTCCCTCATGTCTTAACATTTATCGATGTGTCTATATAGTTCTGATGCCTTTATAAACATGACTTAGCTTATGATCGTCAGGAGTCATTTAAAACATTTTTCTGATCTCTGACCTACAAGGTCTCACTCACCTCATCCAATTACGTGACTCTATAATTTCTAATGTTTGCTATAGTGTAGAAAAAGATCCAAGCAATGGATGAAAGCGTTTAGAAAATCATTTCAGAAAGGGTCCCAACATTAATATTTATCTCGAACTAAACCAAACATGACTTTAGATTTAGGGACGGTTCACTGCTCACATAATTAAGCTAATATTACAAAACTACAGACTCGTGAGTCGGCAAATGAAAAGAAATGGAGATAGTAAACCAAATTTAGAGTTAATGGACCTTTTCAGGCTTCGTTGTGTTAAACAGTATATTCCATTATTATGAGTATTTGTAACAGTTAGAAGTCCGATGATGTACAACATATTGATGAATGTGATTTGGGCCAAGAAGCCTGTAATTTCTTGGTTGGTTTGGAAACCTTTCCTGTATAGATGACACCCACTTTGTCTCTTGCAGCATCCATAGTTGGTTTTTTTTTAAACCACGACACGAATCACAAAGTGATGCTTGAATGGCTGAAGGTTGCCTCGAGATCATCCGAGCTGTCAGAATCCATTTTTACACAACCAATGGAAAAACTAATGAAGGGCAACTCCTTTCATTTACTCTCATTATTTCTGCTATTGTGAGATAGTTCCTTTTCTACCCAGGGAAGTGAAAACTGTTAGAACAATTTTTTTAAATCTCTGCAATGCAAAGTCTTCACTAAACATTCATGATGACTCTGCTTAGTTTCCTTAAGAAGGGTTCTGACTTTCACATTGATCTCCAAATTGTATGTCTTTAACAGTGGAAGTGTTGGGTCAGGTTTCACTCAGGAATACTGAAATGGTCAGCAGACCATCTCGTTTTGGAATGGGCCACAGGAAGCAAATGGCGAATCATGTCATTTGTCACCTGGCTTTACAGCATTGGAGGACAGTCCTATGCTTAGTCCTAGAAAAACCTAATTGTTATGATTAGTGTTGAACTACCTTCACCCAGCTGGATGTGTTTGTATTTAGGAGAAGAACCAAAGCTAGATTTTTTTAGTCCATAACACGCACTTACAGATATTGTGTACTAGGAAGAGTACTAGAAGCACAGAATGCTGAAAAAGAGATAATCCTTCTTTAGAGAAGTCATAGCCTCTGGAAGACCAAAGTGAAAAGATGTAATTGTGATTTAGTCATGTGAATGTTGTGATAACCTAAACATGGTGGTACGTGACTATAGCCTTAACTCTTGAGCGGCTGAGATGGGAGAATGTCTAAGAGTTCGAGGCCAGCTTAGGCTACACAGCAAGACCCCTGTCAACAAATAACTGTTGTGATTAATATATACATAATCTAGCTAATAATCAAGAAGGAATAGCTTCTAAAATAAAACTGAATTGACTGGCTCATGGGAAGCAGCCTTTAAAGAGGATGGGCACTATATTCCCACTGCCCACCATTGTGGTCTGGGGAGAGACCAGGTTGTCACAGAACCAGGACTTGGGCCTGACCGTCTGGTGCTATCCAGTACACTTTCCACAAGGAAATCTTTATTTTGGCTAACATGAGGGGATTGTCTTTGTCTGTAGATTCAGTGAAGCATGTTAGGGGTGTGTGTATGTGTGTATGTGGTGTTGTATGTGGTATGAAAGGCACACACAGAGAGAAAACCACTCTCAGTGAAATATCCTATACTGGATCCACATTACACTTCAAAAAGGATTTGCCATTATGTATAAAAGAGTTGAACTGAATTCAGTTGTCATAAAGTTTCATTGCATAGCTGTTCGATTCAACGATGTTGAATTTTTCTTCTCTCTTTGGAGACAAGAACTTTCTTCAGGTTCTAGGCAGG
The DNA here is from genome assembly GCA_004026965.1 of Petromus typicus. Taxonomy (NCBI): domain Eukaryota; kingdom Metazoa; phylum Chordata; class Mammalia; order Rodentia; family Petromuridae; genus Petromus; species Petromus typicus. The sequence continues at coordinate 66,650 of PVIR01005570.1, forward strand.
TACCTGTGTCCTTGACAAGCATTTGCTGTTATGATCAGGGGCCTCTCATGAGCATCTAGGTAGAAATACCTAAATTATACTTTTGTCATGTGCTGTTAAATATAGATGATAAAATCTACTGTATCTCCCATACATTTACACCTATGTGTGGCTGGTCCTTTGATTAGCTGTTGACTTCTCCAGGGAGTAACCCCAGACCTCAGGGACAGGCACGAGACTTTGATCAGCCCGATTTGCTCCATATGTTTTTCAGCTTCAACTGAGAGCCATACCACCAGTGCAGCTGTTTCTTATAGCGATAGCAAGAGGGGAAATGGACATTTGTGAGCTCTCTACTAGCTTGGACTTGGCACAGTCACTTTTGCTGTGTTTCAAAGGAAGTCATGCAGCCCAAGACAAGTGACAAATCACGCTCTTCGCAGCAAGACTCCAGCAAGAGTGAGGGCGCAGCTGGGAGGAAAATCTAGAACCAGTAGTTGACTCCAGCAGACTTGATGGGCCACTTCCTGCCCTGTGTATGCACAGTGTCTGCTGTGCTCCACAGGTGATTAAGAGGATTTTCAAGATATTATGGACTTAGCAGTTGACCTTATTACACTCTCTCTGAAGTATTACTTGACTGGTGAGCCACATGCCCTGACACCAGGTTGCCTGACTGAACTTCCAGGGTCAGAGTTGCCTCTTTCTAGGCCTAAGATAGCACCACTCATATGAGCATTTTTTATACTGGTATCAAAGCTGCATATAGGAAAATCAAGAGCTGTGTCTAACTTTGACACAGTGTTTTTGAGGACATGGTTTGTAAGACAGAGACTGACTACCTCTGCCAGTCCATTGCCTTGAGATATTTAAAGACTAATTGTATTAGATATTAGGATAGTTTGGTCGCTACGGAGCAGACATTGTCTCTAATGCTTTCCCTGATATTCCACTAGCCCTTGGTGCCTGGATTGGCTGCTGCCTGTTTCTTTCAGAATGACAGTGACATCAACGGCAATAGACCCATGGCAGGTGTGCCGCAGGGGGCTACTTGTTGTCCTAGAAAGCTCTAAAGTGTTCACCACCACTACCTTACATCTATGCTCATAGTGGGTGTGTTGTATACATCTTTGATCAAGTTGATTTTTATTATTGTATCTTACATGCTTATTGTATACTTTTTGAAAATATAGATAGATAATAAAAGAAGGATGACTGTTGAATACCTTATGAGCATTATTTCAGATATTCCTTGTGACTCTGGAAGCTGGATGCTGTTGGTGGAAGAGGAAACTGGTAGCAGAGGAGCAGTCAGATCAAGGAAATCATTTAACTTCTCCCAGCTGGTGGAGGATTTTCATTTCTTTTTTTTTTTTTAGGTTTTTTGAGACAGGGTCTCACTTTGTGGTTCAGGCTGGCCCTAAGCTCAGCCTCAAACTCACATCGCAGCAATCCTCCTGCCTCTGCCTCCCAAGTGCTGGGATTACAGGTGTGAGCCACCATGCCCGGCACTGTGGTATGTGGTACTGGTTGTTGCTGGGTGTGAGTCTCCACGCCCAGTATGGTATATGGTTACTGGGGATTGAACCCAGGTCCTTGCGCTTGCAAGACAGGCGCTGGAACCACTGAGCTAACTCCCCGGCCCGGATTTTCATTTCTTGAGGCTCTTTCCCAGCGCTCGGGCTTTGTGCTGTGTCATAGTATAGTGGATATACTGAGCTTATACCCTGTGGATAGGTTCTTGGTTTGGAGTTCACTGTGTCTTTATCCCTCTGATGTTTTAATCAGCACAAATAATAAATGCAGTCTAAGAATGAAAGTTTAAACACTTTGGAAATATGTAGAGTAAAATTTAAAACTCCTTCTAAAGGAATCATGTTACCCATGTTGTCCCACAATTTGCATTTCATGCTTAATACTGTATTTGGGAAATGTTTCTATGGTAGTCTAGTTGACTCAAATCTATTTCTCTATCCTTCATTAATAAAAGGATTGTTATCTGGGCATAAATTACCTAAAGTGGTTACATTTCCTGCCTTCCTTTGTTGCTAGTTGCAGTCACTAAACTAAATTTTTGGCACAGAGATGAACATAGATGCAACGGATATATCTGTAGCTCTTTTCTTTACAGAATTCCTGGCATGTGTGGTGTGGGTCTTTCTATTTTTATTCATTCCTCCATGCTGCTGTTGTAATGCAGACAGCACCATTGCGAGCATAAGGTGCCATAACTTGAATCAGGAGTGCTCATTAGAGACCTGGATGTTAACGACTGGTCCCTAGAATATGGCGGAATCCTTAAGAGGCTGGGTCTTCTGGGGAAGTCACCTCATGGGGGATGTGTCCAGGAAGGGTGCTGACCCCCTTTCTTTCTTTATTGAATCCTGGCTACTGTGATGTGAGCAGTTTCCTCTGGTACACAGTATAATGTGCTCCCAAGGGCCCAGGGCAATAGGGCCAAGGGGCCATGGAGTGAAACCACGAGCCCAAATGAACCTTTCTTCCAAGCTGATTTAACTCAGGTTCTTTGTCACAGGGAAAGCTAGTAAGACAGGGCTGGAACCAAACATGACAGAGAAATAGAAGCCTGAGGGTTCATACTGTTGAGTTCTCTGTCAGCTCTGCTTCACCTTCTTGGTGACTAAGATCCAAGGGAAACTTGGATTGGATCTTGCTTCTGTTTTAAGTCCACCTAGTTTAAGGAGGCCCAATGTATTACAGCTCCTTTCCAACCTGGGTATGGAACCAGCTGAGAAAAATGTTTAGGAGTCAAGGCTGATTCCACTCAGAATGTTAGACCATTGGGACTTTTATACAAAATACCTTAAACGGGGCACCTGACACACAGCTGTTAATTGTTGGTCAAGTTTGGCAGCTGGGAGTCTGAGATAAGGCGTCCAGGATGGTCAGGCTCTGTTAGCATCCTTCTTCCAAGATACAGATTTTTCGCTTTGTGGGTCTTCACCTGGCAGAGAGCAGAAAGGGAAAACCAGCTCTCTCCTCACTCTTTTTTTTTTTGAGACAGGGTCTCGCTTTGTAGTTCAGGCTGGCCCTGAGCTCAGCCTCAAACTCACATCCCAGCAATCCTTGTGCCTCTGCCTCCCTAGTGCTGGGATTACAGGCGTGAGCCACCACAGCCGACTCTGTGGGATGTGATACTGATTGCTGCTGGGCGTGAGTCTCCACATCCAGTATAGTATGTGGTCACTGAGGATCGAACCTAGGTCCTTGCGCTTGCAAGACAGGCGCCAGAACCACCGAGCTAAATCCACGGCCCTCTCTCCTCACTCTGACAGGTGCGCGGATCCCGTTCGTGAGGCTTCACCCTTCTGACGTCATCTATACCCACTTACTACCCCAAAGCCCTGGTAGGGTTTGAATGCTTGAATCTTAAGGACTCACACACTGTCAGTCCGTAACACTGAGAAAAGACAAATTTAAGTATCCAGCTTAGTCCCTTGTGGAAAACAGACAGTGGAATGTTAAATTTCATATCAGAGGAACTTCTGCAGTTAGTCATTCTAATACTGCTTTTCTTATTATTTACGTGCAAACTGCAATTGAAGTGCTAAATTTGACAGTGAAACACAAAGCAGGCAAAAAATGTCATGAAAAAGAACCTTTTCTACATACTAAGGTGAATAATATTTTTAGTATCTTCAAGGAACCTAACGTGCAAATATTTCTTGTCTTTTATCTTTATAATAAACAAAACAGCTCACTTAACATCTTGTAGACTCATCATCATGTGTTGCTCAGATCTTTTTAGCCTTTCAGATTTTCTCTACTGCACGTGCTCCTATCTGCTGGTTTTATTTAATTGCAGTCAATGATTAATGAAAAGCTCAAGATGTAAAATATTCAATCATATCATTAATGTATACTTACATATGGAGTTAGGAATATTGCAAAAGGGGTAGTGTGGTAGGTCTCTGCAGTACATATTCCTATGAAAATGCACCTTTCAATGCCCACTTCCAAATGTGTTTCTGTCTCCTTCTAATACAATCCCAGTACAGAGAGGGAGAAATCTAGTCTTGGATCTTTGGTGCTCTATTCTGATACATCCTACATTTATGTCCACATTTATGCTGAGACTGCCAGAATTATAGATTGGGCACATTGGTGTATAAAGGTAAAATTGAGATCTCTCTCCTAACAGCTCGCCGTGTACATTAATATCAGGGCAGACACATGGGATAGGCCATATTGCCCTCCTGCACTATCAAACTCTCCTAGGAAGATAATTTTTCTTTAGGAGCGTTCCCACACTCCAGATGCCTGCACTAACATTCTCCTTGCTGTGTATATTATTTTTCATACTCAGTTCTGGTTTTGTTCTCTCTGACATTATAGAAGAAAATTAATGGAATGGAATAAATTAAGAGCCTTGGTACTCTATCATCGCAGCTACTCAGTTCATGACAGTGATACGCTGGGGAGATGAGGAGGTGCTTGCTGATAACTCCTTCAGAGCAAAGGACTTTTTATTTGTCTTTGTTTATTTTTATGACATATCTACCATACAGAATATCAGACTTTTATGGTGCTGCATAAGTAATAAACACAATAGCAAAAAGGATCATTAAATTTTGAGAGGACATGACAGTCTTGCACTTTTTAAATTAAATGCTAATATTTTGTCTCAAAATAGCTACAGAACCAAAGATTGTGCTCAGTTTGAATAGAAGGAAGTCCACCAA
>PVIR01005571.1:7506-71414 GCA_004026965.1 Petromus typicus
CAATACTGGGTGTGGAGACTCACCCCAGCGGCAACCAGTACCACATACCAGTGCCAGGCGTGGTGGCTCACGCCTGTAATCCCAGCACTCGGGAGGCAGAGGCAGGAGGATTGCTGTGACGTGAGTTTGAGGCTGAGCTCAGGGCCAGCCTGAACCACAAAGTGAGACCCTGTCTCAAAAAACCTTAAAAAAAAAAAAATTACTCTACCCATAGTGGTCCATACATAGTTATTATTTGTTACCTCACAGCTCTGTGGCTCAATGATATGTTGGATTTTGATGTTTTTCAATTCTTTTTATTAGTACATGTTTGTAGTACATGATGATTACATTTCTCACAGGGAGTTGATACATGTATATAATATATCTTAATTCTTTAATTTCTTTCCCCTTCCCTCCCTCCTTCTCTTAGTCCCCTTCTCTTTTGCAAAGATCCATCACCCTCTTTCATATTACCTATATTTTTTGTTGTTTTTATTTTGTGCTTCTCATGTAAGAGAAATGATGTGATATTTAAGCTTATATATCTGATATATTTCACTTAAAATTTTGATCTGAATATGTCTACTTTCCTACAAATGCCTAAAGTTTATCTTTCTTTATGGTAGATAGTGGTCCATTGTGTACAAATACTACTTTAAAAAATTTTTTTTTAATTTTTTGAGACAGGGTCTCACTTTGTAGTTCAGACTGGACTTGAACTTACTGTGTAGCCCGGGCTGGCCTTGAACTCACAAAAATCCTACTGCCTCTGCGTCCTGAGTGCTGAGATTGATTACAGGCATAAGCAACCACCCCCGGCATTGAGATATGTGGTACCAGGGATCGGGGATCGAACTCAGGACTTTGTACTTGCCAAGTAGATGCCAGAACCACTGAGCTAGGTCCTCGGCCCCTAAATACTACTTTTTTATCCACTCACCTATTAATGGACATACAAGCTGGTTGCAAGACTTAGCTATAATGAATTATTATGTATGTGTCACTGGAATCTTCAACTCTTCTGGGAAGATACCTAGAAGCAGAATAGTTGGAATTTCTATTTTTAGTTTTTTGAGGAGTCTCCAGGCCAATTTCCATACTGGTTATACTGTTTTATATTCCCACCAACAATGTAGACAGTCTCCCTTTTTCCCTGCAGCCTTTCCAGCACTTGCTACTGTTTGATTTCTCTACAACAGCCATTCTTTCTGGAGTAAGATGAAATTTGGGTGTTATCTTAATTTGCATTTGTCTCACGGCTTGCAATGTTCAACATTTTTTCATGTGTTTATTAGATGTTTGTACTTTGCACTTTTGTACTGAGAAGTGTTTGTTTATTTCAGTTGCTCATTTTTTAGTGGGTGTTTTATTTTGGAAAGTCTAATTTTTTGGGAATTCTTAGTAAATTCTAGATGTTAGTCTTCTGTCCAAGGAATAGATAGAAAAAAAATTTGTCCTATTCTATAAGTTGTCTCTCACTCTGTTGGTTGTTTCCTTTGCTGTATAGAAGCTTTTCCATTTGATGTGATTCCATTTGTTGACTCTTGCTACTATTTCTTGTGACATTGAGCTTCTATTCAGAAAGTCCTTGCCTAGGCCTAGTCTACAAGAGTGTTTCCTAATTTATGTCCTGGTAGGTTAAGTATTTCTAATTTAACATTTGATCCATCTTTATTTTAGTTTAATATTTGAATCTAGATTCAGTCCTCTGCATGTGGATAATCAATTTTCCCATCATCATTTGCTAAAGAGGTTATCTTTGTTCCAGCCTATGTATTTGGCCTCTTTGTCTAAGACCAGAAGTATGAAAGTGCCTGGGATCGTTTCTGTATCCTCTATTCTATTCTGTTCATCCACAGGTCTGTTTCTGTGTCAATACTCTGCTGTTTCTCTTAATCAGTGTAGCTTCATAATGTAATTTAAAGATCAGGATTATGATACCTTTGCTCTTATCCACAATTAATTCTTGTTATACTGAGTATCTGCTTGTTCCATATCAATTTTAGGACTTTTTTCCCCCTCTAGTTTGATGAGGAGTGCTGTTGGTATTTTGATTGGAATTGCCTGGAACCCATATATTAGTTCTGAGAATTAGGTTATTTTGACAGTATTCTTCCCTTTTCTCATAGCTACTTTCATCTTCTTTTTCTGAGTACTGTAGTTTTCATTGACTTCATTAGAAGTCTTTTGCTTCCTTCACTAGATTAATTCCTAAATGTCTAATTTTCTTATTTTATTGTGAATGGTACTGTTTTCCCAATTTCTTTCTCTTTGAGTTCATGATTGGTGTCCAAGTATGCTATTGAATATTGCGTCTGGTTTTTGTATCTCGGTATCTTACTGAATTTGGCTATTAATTCTTGCAGATTTTGGTGGAATTTATTTGGATCATCTACGTTTTCTGGACATAATGATAATCTGACTTCTTCCTTTCCTCTCTGTTGCCCATTGCTTATTCAAGAGTATTTTGTTTGAATCTATAATTTCTTTAGTTTTACCATTGATTTCTAGTTTCAGTGGACTATAATCTGATAATATCCAGGAGATAATTTTAATTATTTTGTATTTACTTAGGCATCCTTTAATGTTAATAAAGGCTGTTTGGAGAGAGTTCCATGTGCTACTCAGAAGAATGAGTGTTTTGTGGCTGAGTGACATAATCTATAGATAACTAGTAAGTCCATTTGTTCAAAAGTTTAGTTCAGTATTTTTTGTTGAATTTTTTTCTAATTGATCTATTTGTGACAGTGAGTTACTGAAGTCCCTCATTTTAATTGTGCTTATGTTTATCTGATCTTTTATGCCAACTAATGCTTATTTTATGAATTTGGGTATTCCCATGTGTGGTGCATATATGTTTATAATTGCTATATTTTCCAATTTACTTGTTCCCTTCATATGTTGTAACCTAGTTTGCCTCATCTGATCACTTTTGCTGTGAAATCCACTTTGTCTAAAAATAGGATGGCTACCCCTTCTTGCTTTCATGTTCCCATTGCAGGAAATATTGTTTTCCATCATTTGAATTTTTGTTCGTGAATTTTGTGAGTTAAATATGGTTTGTATACAGCACACCGTTGGGTTTTGCTTTTTGGATTTGTTCTGCCAGTCTGTGGAATTGAGACCATTCCTACTGAGAGTTATCACTGAATGTTGCTGAGTTATTCCTACCCTTGCATTATTTTCTTGTTGCTGACTCCTTTTTTGTTCCTTCTAGTTAATTTCTCACCTTTTCTGGTGTATTCATTCTCTTAGATATTTTGGCATGGTTAGCTTCATTTTCACTTTTGAGAAATTTTTGGAGTGCTGGATTGTTGGTTATGAATTTCTGAAGATGATGTTTGTTATGGAAAGACTATTTCCTCAACAAGATTGAAAGAGTTTTGTAGGCTATATGGGTTGCAGGCAGGTCTGGGTTGGAAGTTGTTTTCTTTTAAGGTGGAAACATTTCACTCCGAGCCTTCTTGGTCTAAAGTTTGTGTTGAGAAGTCTGCTGTAATTCTAATGTGTTTATTTTAATAAATGATTTGCTGCTTTTTCCCTAACAGATGTTAAGATTTTTTTCCTTGTGCTGAACTTTTGGAATTTTGACTATCATGTATCATGGAGAAGTTCTTTTTAATCATGGCTAATTTTGGTTCTCTAAGCCTTACTTTTCTGTATTTTATATTCTTTCTTTAGTAAAGTTTCTGGTATCCTTTATGTAAACAGGTTTTTTCTACCATTTGTGTTGCTTTCTGAGTTTTTGCGAATTCCAATTAAATTTAGATTAGTCTTGTGTCATCTAGCAGATGTTGGATCCATTTTCTCATGTTCTTTTGCTTTATAAAATGTCTTTCTGGGTAGTTTGCAGCGGGCAGCAGCCCTTGTTCCTAATTATGACACTCTGTTCTCACACTGGTCACTTTTGTTTCCCATATTTTCAACTCAATATTTTATCTCCTGGATTTATTTTTGGTGCCTTTCCTGGACTCTCATTCTTGGTTAAACTGGTTATTCATAGTCCGTATAATTTGATTTACTTGGGAAAGCTTTTCTATTGTCTTCTGTAAACTTACTAATAATTTTGTTTATTAAATCCACTATCTGTGTAGTTACATCTTTGTTGAGCTTGTCAAGCACATTATTGAACTTTTTACTTAATTTCCTTTTATTATCATTTCAATTAATTCAACTGTGTGGGCTTTAATTTCCTTTCCTCTTATCCCACATGGATCATGTCTGGGGACATTGGAAGTTGTGTTTTGTTGCCTTGTCTTCTCAAGTTTATAATTTTTTTTGCTGAGGTTTGTGGGTGACTACAGTGGGAAAAATTTGTTCCTAGTATGATGATGTTTTTAGTTAGTGTCTGCTTTCCGGTGATGTATTCTGGGTGAAACTGATTATAGGTCTTTGCTTTCAATTCAAACAGCCTCCCTTAATTTGAGCAGGGAGTGTGCAATGTGATTGTCTCACTGCCAAGCTGTGTTACGGAACACAGTATTACTAATGAAATAAAGACAATTCAGATATTGGTAAATAGGGGAAAATAATTAATTACAACAACAATAGCACCCTATCAACAGCAACAATATAGTAAAAAACAAACTGATATTAAAATGCCATAAGAACTAACAGTATACTACTCTTAACCAAGGAAAAGAAATATATAATTAAACCTAAATGCTAAAACAAAGCCAATATTGACATACAGTTAATATCTATTAAATACAACTATTATACCCACATTAACAATAGAAAATAACATACTAGCAATAGCAAAGATTAACTATCTAAAGATCAGTAGAATGTAATAGTTATAAAGTTAGTAGAGAGGAGGAACTGGAAAATGAAAGAAGCAAAATTTAAATATAAAAAACTAGAAGAAAAAAATGAGAATCAAGTTGTGTCATGCACAGGTACAAATTCTTAATGTTAAACATGATCATAACATATGGATAAAAGGTACCAATAAACTGAATTTAAAAAATAAAGAAAATAAAGAAGAGAAGGGGGAATAACAAATGAGATTAAAAGGCTTATTAAAGTATGAAAAGAAACTGATGCAATTAGATAAACATAACAGAAAAGAACAATATAAAAAGGCAACTGCAAATCAAAGAAAAACCAGATGCCTAAACTTCAAAGTGCAAAAAAAAAGGAAAGAAATGCATCAAAAACATCCTCTGTGTTTTTGAATGTATAGTTTCTTTCTAGGGTCTTCAGCTTAGAGTCCGGTAGATATAGGGTAGAGATAATGAGTTACTGTAAGACCTACTTTATCTCTACACTCAAGTTTTTCTGTGTAAATGCTAGTTCTTGGCCCATTACTTCCACTGGGCATGCGCAGTCACTCCTGTCTGCCCCACACCCATAGTCTCTCCAGCAATTCCCATTTCCATGTCCCTCTGTGTATCCTGACTCACTGTTTCTCTGCCTGGTTTTGTAGCCTATGGATTTCTCCCACCTTCCTGCTCCATAGGCCCCTCTGTATATCTCATATTTTAAAAACTGTTTCAGCAAAGCCATATCCTTGCTCACACTGGTAGGTAGACCAAGTAAACAAACCATTGAGTTCTGTGCTGACATATGGCCAAGAGGAGGAGTCAAGTAGTCTGTTGGACTATAACAGACACTTTGAAACTCTGCCCCTTCTGGATCTAGACACACCAAGCCCAGCATACTATGAAGGACAAGGCCCTCTTGTGTTCCTCTTGGCCTGAGCTTGAACTTTGCCCTGCTTCTATGTCTAGACTGTGCTGTCTCTGCCACTGTCTCCCTTGGCCATTGTGTTAGTTACCTTGCTTCGTGATGAAACAAAAACTCAAGACCCAAAGTTAAAGGAGGAAAGGTTTATTTCAGATCACAGTTTGTAGAAGTTTCAGCCCACAGTCAACTGGCTCCAAGGCAGCGGGGTATGGCAGGGGGGTGTTGCAGAATAGAAACAGTTCATGGTAAAGCAGGCAGCAGGCTGTGAAGCAGCAGCAACTTCAGCGAGCCTGCCTTCCCTCTCTCCCTTTATATTCCACCCAGGATATAAGCACAAAGGAAGCAATGAAAACACCAATTACTTATAATATCTTCTTTATTTTGACTAGTGTTCACAGAAAGCACCTACTGGTCACTTAGACACTTACATTTCATAGGTGTTGGAATGCAGATAACAAAACGTGATAATTTGAGAAACTTCCTTGCCATTTCTTGCCGTAGATTAAAAGCATCCTTTTACTATTGAAAACTAGGTCAATAATGCCTTTAAATAGAATCAGACTCAGGAAGGAGTTTCAGAAACTTAAAATAACTTCAGGAAACCTATCTTTAATGTTTTCCTGTGGAACCTCTCTGCATACCAACGTCTTTTTCTGTCAGTGAATGAAAGTTTGTAGAAGATAGTATTTATGTGTGGCTATGAATTGGTAACAGGCAAATGACCTTGGGCGGTGTGAGGGGCTCACTCACCCAGGGCCCCTGCGTGGTCTCATCTCTTCCTTTGGTGCTTCAGGGCAGACATTCAAGAAGAAACTGCCAGGAGCGGTGTACTGCCCCCACACATGGCCTAGGACCCCGTGAGAACGATGTCCTTTCCATTTGCTCTCGCTTCGGGGAGGAGGGCATTTTGTGTCCAGAGCAGACCCGCAAGCCCAAGGCCTGTCCTCCTGCTTCAGGCGAGCGTCTCCTGCTCTGCTCGGAGCGGCTTCGTTGACGACGGCCCCTGTCCTGGCCGCGCCGTGGGCTCGCTGTTCCCACCTGTCTCTAGGTCCCACTCTCCGTGCTCTGGGCTTTCTGCCTGGGAGCTCAGGGTCTGCTGCCAAGTGGAACGAGGGTCTGTGAGGACGGCGTTCGGTGCACCGTCTGTTCCCGTCACTCGCCCAGTGTGGCCCGGCCGCGCTGCACGGCCTGCTCCCCACCCTGCCCTCCGTCCCCCCTTGACACCGTTTATCCAGTCACCTGGGCCCAGAACCTTCTCTGTCACCGGCCCTTCCTGCCGGGAAGGGGGGAGGGCCCTGCTGACATCGGCCGCTGTCTCTGCCCGTCATGTTTCTTACTGCGCAGCACAAAGGCGTGACGTGAAGTTTCCCACGAGAACCACACGTAGGTGCGCAGTTCCGCCGCGTGCGGGAGCTCCGCGTGCGCACGGGTCGCCCGGGACGAAATCCATGAACGTCTGAGCTGTTCTCCCTAAACCGAACTACTTCGGATGCTGCATACGACCAGAATCATGTAGTGCTCGTCTGTCCTCTCGTGACTTGCTAATTTCCTCAGGGCCGGGTCTGCACTAGAGGGTGACGGGCATCCTTTTTTTTTTTTTAAATTGAACCACGGCCAATTTTATTCGAATTCTCCAAAATTTACACTGAACATTAATTGCTTCTGAAATGTGTATTATCCTTTATATAATGGTTTTATTACTTAGTATTTTTTCTATGTTTTCTTTACAGTTCCTTAGTAGAAGCCAGAATCCTGGGTTGCCCAGTTAGGAGCCTCTGACCTACTATTCTGATTAAGTTTCTTTTCAATATTCATAGCCAACATCTGGCTTCTAAAAGAGAGGCTTTTAGTCTTTTCAATAACTTGCTGATATGGTGAGACAGCATTGTTACCCATGACCACATGCCCTCGCCGCAGGGCGCACAGGCCGCGGCTTCCTCGCCTGCTTAGCTCGCGGTGGGCATTTGGCTCCTCCGGCGTCTTCGCTGCTGCAAACCGGGGCGCGGTGAACGTGCGTGTGCAGACCGCTGGCCAACACCCGGAAATGAGCTCTTTTGGGTGTAAACCGGGAGATGAGGTCCTGAATCGCGGGCGATTCTATTTAAATTCTTTCAGAAAACTCTATGCAGTTTTTCATAGTCACCATCGCATTTCCCATCCACACCAGCAACCGCACTGATTTGCCGCCTATGGATCTGTCCATTTCTCAGGCCTCCAAACCCAAGTCATTACATGGCTGATTTCGCCTTCCGGGTTGTGCCTCTGTGCGTGTACGTTCCTTCGTCACGATAGGATGTCCTTTTGTATCCCTGAAACTTTCTCTGCTCTGAAGTGTGCTTCATCTCAAATTATAATGTCTTTTAGACAGCATATACCTACATGTGCTTTGCTTTTTGACCACTCTGACAGTCTCTGTCTTTGAATTAGTGCATCAGACCACTGGTGTTCAAAGTGATTATGGGTGATGGATTACTATCGACTACATTTGATACTGTTTTCTGTTCCCCTTATTCTGTTTCCACTTTTATCTTCTGCTTTTTCTATATTTTGTGGTTTTATTGACCATTGTGACTTGAAGAAGTCATTCTGTGGGCTGTCTATCCACTGTCTGGGCTTGTGTGTGAAACTCCTTAATGTTTTCTTGATTTCTAAATTGGTTTTGTTAATCTGGTGTTTGAGGCACTCTTGTAATTTGTGGTTCTGGAGCTCCGCCTAGTGTCATATATTGGCATCACATATTCTGATGTATGTTTAGTTCGTTTTTCAGTGACCCAGTATCTGGATCTGTGTTCTTGCCAGTGTTTGGATACAGGCTAAATAGAAACTGATTCGTTAAGCAGCTCCTCTAAAAGCCAGAATATTGGGCATAGCTTTTATTTCTTTCCATTCTTAGGAAGAAGATAGAAGTTGAGGGTTTTCTCCCATATGTGCTGCATTGCCCCAGGGTGGGAGGAAGTTCTTTGTGTGGTTGGGTTTGTACTCACCTGGGTTCAAGAACCTAATTGGTTTCTGTATGGTTTCAGAGCGGTAACTGTGCCATGTACTGTTAATTCCATCTGTGGGGAGAGAGGATCTAGGCTTTCCCCTTCTGCCGTCTGGCCGGGACGTTCCATAGTGTGACGCAAGAGACATTGTATGGATAGAGTGTAGAAGCCTGTGGAGTCACGATTGTGTTGGATGAATAAGATAATAATTGCCACTTACAGAGTAGCTATGAAGACCTGTTGTTTTGAATTCCCATGGTTGATTCTTGGAACCATTCACTAAGGTGGACATTACTATATTTTCTCTAATAAAAAAAGTGACTGGTGATCAACATCTTGCAGAGTGACACAGTCTAGAAGAGAGAAAGTCAGGATTTACCCCACATATTTCTGACCCTAGAGTGTGTACTATTTTTTTTTTTTTTTTTTTGAGACAGGATCTTGCTTTGTAGTTCAGGCTGGCCCTGAGCTCACTATGTATACCAGGCGAGCCTTGAACTCAGAGCAATCCTCCAGCCTCTGCCTCCCAAGTGCTGGGATTACAGGCGTGAGCCACCATGCCTGGCACTGTGGTATGTGGTACTGATTTCTGGTGGGTGTGAGTCACCATGCCTGGCATTGTTGCATGTGGTTACCTGGGATGGAACCTGGGTCCCTGTGCTTGCAAGGCAGGCGCCGGAACCACTAAGCTAAGTTCTCGGCTCTAGAGTCTATATTCTTTCCTACTATTCCATACTAACTCTTTTAAGGTCAAAATTATAATTACTTACTCCATTTCATTATGCGGGTCACCAGTTCCCTGTCTAGACGGAGACCAAATGTCACTCCTGAAATATGAAGCACCAGTTTAGATTGTAGCGGTTCACTTTGGGCTTGTGTGATAGGCACGTGTTATAGACTGAATGTGTTCTCCTCACATTCATATGTTAAGACTTTGACCACCAATATGGCAGTACTGGAAGATGGGAACTCGTGCGGTGACTAGGTTACACACAGTCCTGAAGGTGGAATCTGTGTCACAGGCTTAATTCCATTATAATTAGAGATGAGAGCTTTCTTTTTCTCTTGTTCCCCCTCTGTACCATGTGAAGACACAGCAAGGTGCCAACTGCAGTCCAGGAAGTACCCTAGGCAGAAAGTGACCATGTTGGCACCCTACCGTTGAACTTCTTGGTGTCTAAAGATGTGAGGGATTTTCTTATGCCACCAAGTATATGGTTATTCTTACAGAAGTCCGGGCCAAGAAAGCAAGAGTTCTGAGCATGTCTTTCCCACACTCCCACTAACCAGGTTCTTGGTCAAACATGAATATAAATACTGAGGTAGAGGAATAAGGTCCTAAGTCAGTGAACCCAGGGACACAGAGATGATGAGGGCAAGACCAACCCTCCCAGAGAAGTCCTTGAAGTAGAGCACTGTCCCTGTGAAGGAATGGAGAAGGTCTCAGATTCAAATCACAAGGAGGAAGTCATGCGGAAGGCCTTGCAGATAAAGCCGTGTTCCCAAGAGGTTATAGGGTAGTTGTAGGAGTTTACAACATCCCTGAGCAGGAAGCAAGCAAGGGTGTGGGGACCTCATTCCCGCTGCCTTGAGACACTAGATTTGGATAATCTCCCAAGTGAATGATTGCACAGGCTTCTGATAAGCACTGAGCCTGCCTGATGTGTGGACCTTGTGACACACCAGCAGAGATAGCATTGGTGGCTTCCTGGTTTTTAAACTTGTTTTAAGGCCCTCAGCTCATGGTAACTATTACTCAGCAATACAAAACCAACACCTACTGATTTTGCAGATCTGTGTTTAACCCAGGTCACAGTTTTGTTTTCCTAGTCAGCTGACAGAGAACTCCACCTGAGTCCACACGCATGGGCTCGAAGAGCTGTCTAGTCAAAATGATCAAGATTTCCAGCCAGTGGTAGAAAAGCCAGAGCAGCATTCCACAAAGGTCAATGTTAGCAGGACCCAGTGGGGCTCACTATTATTCATGCCCATTTTGAGTGGCAGCAAGAACGACCTGTACCCACTTGCTTTCACTTTGTAAGTACTAAGTGTTTGGAGCCCTTGACTGATAGAGATTGAAAGACCCTTGTGGGAATTAATACTAAGGTTTGCTCTTGTTAGTGTATCCAGACTGGTGGCTACTTCGTTCTCAGTCAGCCCCGCATCATCAATGTAAAACTAACTGTGCCATGGCTGGTGTGAGAGAAAAATGATCAGCTCTTGTGACCATTACTCTCAAGATGCCAACTGCACTGGTTTAAGGAAGCCTAGCAGCTTAGTCGGGCACCCTCTGAAATGTGTATGTGTGAGGCATGGAGGTGCGACCTGGCACTGTACTGTGCCTGGCCCCTTCTCTGTGACCTTCTTCCCCTGCTCTGCTCCCAAGTTTCATGAAGCAAGCAGCTTTCCTCTGCTGTATCCTTCGGCCATGACATTCCTTTTTTGGAACCAGCTGAGTGTAGACTTAATCTCTGGAACTGTCAGCTAAATTATCCATCTCCTCCTTTAGGTTGTGTATATTGAGTATTGTTTCTTGGCCACAGAAGGTTGAGTAATATAGGTCTCTATGAGCTATATTATAACACAAACCTGGAGTACATTTTTTTTTAATAGGGATTGAACTCAGGACCTTGTGCTAACAACACAGGAGCCAGAACCACTGATCTAAGTCCCTAACCAAACCTGGAGTCTTATATGCCACTGAGATTGAAACAAAAGGGTTTTTTGTTTTGTTTTGTTTCGTGTTTTGAGACAGGGTCTTGCTTTGTAGTTCAGGCTGACCCTGAGCTCACTATACAGCCCAGGCGAACCTCAAACTCATAGCAATCTTCCTGCTTCTGCCTCCTGAGTTCTGGAAATACAGGCATGAGCCACCATGGCCAGCGATGTGGTGTGTGGTACTGATTGCTGGTGGGCTGAGTCACCACACCTGGCATTGTTGTATGTGGTTATTGGGGCATCAAACTTGGGACCTTGTGCTTGTAAGGCAAGTGCTTGAACCACTGAGCTAAATCCCTGGCCCTACAAAAGATGTTTTGTTGACTTTTGGAAGCTAAAATAAACATTTTGTCATGTTCTTTGAAAAGCATATGTACAGAAAAAGGCAAGTATATGATAATATTATCATATACATGTACATATAAACATATTTGTTTATATATGCATATATACTGCATACAATTTGTAATATATATGCTTTATCAGTACATGCTCATATACAGTATATATATGCATGTGTGTGTGTGTGTATGTATGTATATGGCTTTAGTCTGATAAAATAGTTGGAGGCAGCTCCTCTGTTCAGTGAGGGTGCTGTGTCATGTATAATGCTGTAGCAGGTGAAAAGCATTTCTGGGCTTCCAAACTCTACTGTGAGCTGAGGAAGCGACTGTAGGCACTTGGCAGGTGTGCTTCCAAAATGCTGCCCACAGTGAGTCCAGACACTTGAGCGTCCTGATCTGACCAAGGAGAAGCTGCATGCATCTGTCGGGCTGGACACCTAGCTTCTAGACACTTCTGGCCCTACTGCCTTGACCTCGGATGGTTCCTTTCCTTTTCGGGATCACATCAGTGTATCTAAGATGGCTACCCTGGCACAGATGCTGTCTGAAGGTGCTTATGGCCCTGACATTCCTGTTTAGTGATGGTTTCCTCTGGCCACAGGAGTACTGGGCCTCATTAGTCTTTCCATTCTGAAGATGGAAAGCTCACTTTGTTGGAACAACTGTCAACTCCCAAGAGGAACTTGAGTTGTCTTGGTTACTTTCTTGTTCAGACAAAATACTCAACACCCGAAGTTAAAGGTGGAAAGGTTTATTTCAGCCCAGTTTGTAGTGGTTTCAGTTGGCTCCAAAGCAAGTTGGCCTGGGAGAGGGGCACTGCAGAGGAGAAAGAGTCCATGACAGGGTAGAGAGGAAGCAGCAAGATTTCCCTCCTTTCCCTTTTATTCCATGCAGGCTACAATCTTATTGGTTGGTGCCACCCACACCCAGGATAGGTCTTCCCTGTTCAGCCAATCAGTGAACTAATTCAGTTATCACACACTTCCATTCTCTTCCTAAAAGCTCCACCGATAACTGCATGGGGAACATATGGATACAAGCCATGCCACTGCTATTAATAAGCAATCTGCCTGCCTACAGTGACAGTGCTGGGGAGGACGAGGGGTGTGGGGACTCACCCAATGTGAAGCCTGGTGGGGGGTGGGCAGGCGGGCAGCACCAGGTGAAACTAGTGAGGCACTTACATCAGTTCCAAAACTTAGCATGCGGTAATCAAGATCAGCAAGTTTGTTATAATTTTTTAAAAGTCAAAATTATACAAAACATTCACTATGAGCAAAGCATCAGAGTTGTCAATGAAGTCAGCATTACACTTACACAAACTGAGGGTGAGGCACACGGAGGGGCAGGTGGGTGCCACAAGTCAAGCACCAGAAACAAGTTTTCCTGCTGGACACCAGGCCACAAGCTTATAATCCTAGTTGCATGGGAGGCTGAGTCAGGAGGATTAAAAGATTGAGGCCAGGCTGGGAAACTCAGTGAGACTTTATTGTGAGAAAAAAAGAGAAAGGCTTGGGATGGAGTGTTGGTCGTCACTCCCTGGGTTCAATCCCCACTACTGCCAAAAGTGCAAGTTTCTCTTGTGTTTCCTTCCAAGGCTATGGCTTCCTCCTGCCCTGGGAGATTTGGCCAGACTCTGGTGACCCCTAAACACACAAGGAGAGATGGGGAGACAGACTGTGTTGTGATGCTGGGCTCTAGGTTTCATCTAAAGCTCACTGTCCGGTGTAAACCAGGTTTCGGGGTATCTTCCTCAAAGAGGAAGCTGTTTCTCTAGATGCCCAGTTTCAATAATGAGGATATCCCTTCTGCCTTGACCAGGCCCAAGGTACAAATGTCAAGTGTCTGCTGAGGAACACTTAGCCATGGACTGTGATCTCTTGAACTCTGTAAGAAGTTGCCCTTTACTTTGAAAAGTGGTTATTCCCATGGACTTGGCCAGGTGAAGTTTGTGCTCTTCTTTGCTCTTGACTCTAAACTTAGTAAAGAATTGAGTCTGTCTTTTATAATGTGCAGTCACATTGCAGTCTGGGTCCAGCTGCAGCAGAGCTTAAGAGGAAATCATGCTCCTCAAAAGCAAGTGTGAGGGCCGAAGGTGAGCATGACGTTACCACAGCATGGCTAGTGCTTTGCACAATTTGAGCTCAAGCACATCTTCCGAGCGCTGGTGCTGCATGTAGAAAAAAGTCTTTGCCAAATGCCTAGCACCGGCTGCAACGTCAAGGGAGAGAGGAATTCAAGGTGGATTATTGATTTTCAAGCATCTGTTTGGCAGAATAGAAAGAGAAGCTCGGCCCCAAGGGCCAGGGTTAAACTGGGTAACTAGGCCCAGTCTCCCAGGGGCAGCTCCCTGAGTAGTGTTCAGAGCTGATGGGCTGAGGCAAATGCAGATGAGAGTTAGGCCCTCCTTTCCCAGGGAGATCCTGTCGATAAAGGAAATTGACTATAGAATGTTCTAGATCCAGAGTCATTTAATGAATAAATAGGAACTAACAGGAGAACATGGGTCAGGGAGAGTCTAAGGGTCCTGTATCTTGTGAGTCATGTTGCTGAAGGCTTTGTGTGTGGAGACAGGCCTGGCTTTGCAGTACTGCTCCAAGTATGCCTTTATTTGTTGATTATCTCTGGCCCGTTACTCTCCCTCTTTGTGCTTCCACATCCTCTTTTTCAAAGTGTAGGTCCTGCAAGCACATGATGCCTTCGAATATTGCTGACAAAATGAGGAGTTTAGTGAAGAGTGATCGCCTCTAAATGTGTTGGAGAGCTCAGGAAAGAAAATGATATGCTAAGGACTTCCAACTCACTGAGAAATGGCTACATAAATTATCAGAATGTTCTGTTATTGTCATAAAAAACCACATACTGAAACCCCACAAACACAGTAAAAGTTACTTCCTGTAGCCCTAGGACCGAAATTCACACACCTTTGTAGGACCAGAGAAAATTGTTTTGACAAGACTAGGGTAAATTACTTTCCAGGGAGATCTGTCTCCGGCAGTGAGTTTTGTGGTGATTCTGTTGTTGGTCAGAACTGCTATGTCGTTCTTGAGGAAGAACCCTGTGTTTTGGCTTGGATGTGTGTCTCAAGGATGCATGTCTTAGAAACTCGGTACCCAGAGCAGGTGGTGGAAACTTCAGGAGACAGGGCTTTGTGAAAGGTCCTTAGGTCACTGAGGGAGGCTCCCGAAGGTGACTGTGGGATGCCAGCCCGTGGTCCTTTTCTCATTTGCATCCTGGCTCATGAGGTTAGTGGACTTGCCCCACTGAGCACTCCCGCCATGTTATTTTACCTTCACCAGAAGTCCAAAGCACTGAAATCGGCTGATCTCAGACTGGAACTTCCAGAACCAGGAGCCACAATAAAGCTATTCCCCTCCTAAGTTAAATGTCTCAGAGTGGCTGGAGAGTTAGCTCAGTGGTTCCAGCGCCAGTCTTGCAAGCGCAAGGGCCCGGGTTCGATTCCCCAGTAACCACATACAATACTGGGTGTGGAGACTCATGTCCAGCAGCAATCAGTACCATATACCACAGTGCTGGGCGTGGTGGCTCACGCCTATAATCCCAGCACTCAGGAGGCAGAGGCAGGAGGATTGTGATGTGAGTTTGAGGCTGAGCTCAGGGCCAGCCTGAACTACAAAGCAAGACCCTGTCTCAAAAAACCTAAAATAAATAAATAAATAAATAAAATAAAAAGTCTCAGGTATTTGTAGCTAATGGGAACTGGACAAATATGCCATAATAAATGTTTACGCTAATTATTATTCCAGCCTTCCTCAAATGCACCTGTGACCAATATCAGCATCAGTACATGGTGGGAAGTTAATCGGTCAGAATTCTCAGATATGATGACAGTGGATCTGAATGGTACTTATTTCAGTGGTGCCAAACTGTCACCATGGTACTGGGCATGGTGGTGTGTGCTTGTAATTTCAGCACTTGGGAGGCTAAGATTACTCCAAGTCTGAGGCCAGCCTGGGCTACATAGTAAATTCAAGGCAAGGCTGGACTATATTGCAAGACCTTGTCTCAAAACAAAACAACCCAGAAAAAGAATTCCAAAGCATCACCACAGTCCACCATACAAAGTAAAGGCTTAAGGAAGTCAGGCCATCAAGGGCTTTGCCTCAGTTCTGCCTTACAAGCGGGACCGGGTTTCTGCTAAAATCACCCTGTGGTGAATCATGCTATCATTAAGGATTGAAAGTCCAGGGTGGTAGCTACTGTAACATCCATTTCAACTTCCCATTTGTTCTGTGCAGAAACTGTTGATCTTGAGGAATGATAAGCGACTATCATAAACCAAATCTGATTATTCCAAGTATTGCTGCTATTCTGCTTGTGGCTCTGTTGCCATGGCAATCAACATATCCCTGAAAATTTGATATACAGTACTGATAGCATAAAGGCTTTTTTTCTTTTTCATTGTCTCAGAGAAGGATTTGGCTTCACGTGGAAAGAGTAGCAGTACATCTTTACATTGCACTTTAGGCTTGTACCAACTCTAGGCTTATGTCTTGAGCTAGTATTTTGGGATCTTCATTATGGCTCCCTTACACCACTCATGACAGCTTTCTGTCCTATTGATGGTGCTACTCTGATTGAGAAGGAAGATGCAAGTAATCCAGATGAATGGGCAACACATTTGTGGGACACATTGTGGGAAATCATTTCCACACAAAACCAGAACCTTTCAACTCAGTAACAATTGTAATTATAGTAGAGTACATTCTAATTATAGTAGAGTACATATAGTATAGTACATTCTTCTACAGGCATGTCAAGAAGACAGTCTTGGTAAGGTGAAGACCAAATCAATACAGTTCAACCTGCTAAAAAGGGGACACAGCAGTAAGTTAGCTATTGGATATGAGTAGCAACATAAACCTTGTTTTCTGTGATACTTTGAACAACTGATAAGTGACCTGAAAATTGCCTCACTCAGAATGGGGCAGAGAGAGAGAGAGACAGAGACACAGAGAGAGAGAGAGAGACAGAAACAGAGAGAGAGAGAGAGAGAGAGACAGAGACAGAGAGAGAGAGAGAGACAGAAACAGAGAGAGAGACAGAGACAGAGACAGAGACAGAGAGAGAGAGAGAGACAGAGACAGAGACAGAGAGAGAGACAGAGAGAGACAGAGAGACAGAGATAGAGACAGAAAGACAAAGATAGAGACACAGAGATAGAGACAGAGACAGACAGAGACAGAGAGACAGAGATAGACAGAGACAGAAACACAGAGACAGACAGAGAGAGAGAGAGAGAGAGAGAGACAGAGAGTTCCCTGTGGCCTCACCAGGATTTTCCTGTGGCCAGGTGATAGGAAAAAAAGAGCCAGCGTACTCGATTTTAAGGTATTTTTGGGAAGAATCACCTCTTGTATTAGGTTTCTATTGCTACATTAACAAATTACATCAAATTTAGCAGTTTAAAAAACACAAATAAGTTGTCAAGCAGTTTTCTTAGCTCAGAGGTCCTGGCATGTTAAATTGATTTTTCTGCTTAGAGTTACACAAAATCAAAATCAAGGCTTTGCCAGGGTAATGACTAAAGTATACTATGTATGATGACTCATTTGTGGTGTCACTTGCCTGGACCAACAGACATCCAAATAGCTGGTAAACCATCACTTATTCCCAAAGCTTCAATAGGCACAGAGCCCACGTGGGCATTTGATTGGAATGCCAGGCCTGACCTTGGTCTGTCCGAGGGTGTTTCCAGCCGAGACTGGCAAGGGAGACTGGGATCTGAGGGGAGATGTGCTCCCAATACAGACAGGCACTAGCCCATAAAAAGCACAGGAAGGGTGAGTTCTGTCTCTGGGAGTGAGGACACCTTTCCTCACCGCCCTTTAGTGGCAGGCAAGTTGTCTGCCACATTCCAGACTCTGAATAAATGCCCCTCCCTCAGCAGACCCCTTTCCCTCTCAGGCCCCTGGCATCCGATTGCTACACCATTAGCTTCCCTCGTTCTAAGACCCTCAGACAGACCGAACCATGCCACAGGCTCACCTGGCTCTCCAGCGTGCGGGCAGCCTACCATGGAGGTTTGCCGCCTCAGGTGAGCCAATCCCTGTCATAAATCTCTGCACATTTTTCTCTCTCTCCCTCCTTGGATCTGTTTCTGAGGGACTACAACTAAAACACAGAGGGTTTTCAAGCTCTTTCTGGTTACAGGCCAGTCTAGCCTCCTAAGGCTATAGGATAGAGCTCTCTATTCCTATATGCTGAAGCAACTTGAGGTCCCCAGGGTCACATCGCCCAACCCTCCATCTTCCAAGTGAAGGTGTGGCAAGGTCACAGAGTCAGTCACACAGGCCCTAAGGATGCGTTTCCATTCACCAAGATTGATGTCAGCATAAGTCCCTGCCATCTGTCCCATGTGCTGGAAGCAGAGACAAACACTGAACCTTCAGTATGACACCAGAGCCCAGAAGGGCCAGTCAGCTTTCAGGTGGCAGTTTCACTATTTTCATTCCTTTGTACTTGAATAGACACTTCTTCCGGGTATGAATCTCCGGCCCCACAGTGCACACCGAGAAAACCACCCGCAGCCTCGGGAAAGGCCAAAGGCCATGTCCAGCAGTGCAGGAGCCCCAGCACAGCAGTGAGCTCACGCCGTGACTCTTCGCCAGCCCACCGCCTGCACGCTGGCTGGACCACACCCCCGAGCAGGTTCCTTACTATCCTAAATGGCTGCCTCTAACAGTGGGATGATCTTCTGAGTCTATAAAACCTAGGAGAGTGCAACGCTCCGTTTCAGCATCAAGTCTATAGTCACATTCATGTCTTCAGCAAAGGGGATAACGCTGAGAGGTTACTGTTACTGTGACTGTTACATGAACATTTTATTTCATGTCCTAACAATTTTTGCTTCTGCTGAGCAAAGTTGTTTATAAATCTTTTGATGGAGAAATATTTTCAGCAGAGAACTTACAGATAAATCCCTGAAATAGGACCTGAAGCTAAAACTGATCACTCTGCACTGCTCAGCTCTCTCTCCATCAAGAGTAAGGCAGGCCTGGGCCGGGGAGTTAGCTCAGTGGTTCCGGCGCCTGTCTTGCAAGCGCAAGGGCCCGGGTTCGATTCCCCGGTAACCACATAACAATACTGGGTGTGGAGACCCACACCCAGCAGCAACCAGTACCACAGACCACAGTGCCGGGCGTGGTGGCTCACGCCTGTCATCCCAGCACTCGGGAGGCAGAGGCAGGAGGATTGTGATGTGAGTTTGAGGCTGAGCTGAGGGCCAGCCTGAACCACAAAGCGAGACCCTGTCTCAAAAAAAAAAACCTAAAAAAAAAAAAAAAAAAAAGAGTAAGGCAGGCCTGCATCACTTGTGGGTGACAGACCTGACTAACACAGGAATTGGGGACACTACTAAATACGGACTATGGACAAGAACCCATTTTAGTACTACTGCTTTGGGATGTAATAGAAAATGGCAGGAATCCAATTGGGGCATAATATGTAATTGAAAAGAATGTATAGCAGTTAGGTTTGAGAAATCCTGCCAAGACACACACATGACCTCCCAAGGAGCTGTCTCAGAGCAAAGGGAACGAATGAAAAACTGGGTAGCGGAGGGCTGGGGATTTAGCTCAGTGGTTCCGTCATCTGCCTGGCAAGCCCAAGGTCTTAAGTTCGATCCCTGGTACCACGTACCACAGTGCTGGGTGTGGTAATTTCAGCACAGTACCACATACACAGTGCTGGGTGCAGTGATTCATGCCTGTAATCTCAGCACTCAGTGGGTAGAGGCAGGAGGATTGCTGTGAGTTTAAGGCTGGCCTGGACACAATAGTGAGCTCAGGGCCAGCCTGAACTACACAGCGAGACCCTGTCTCAAAAAAACCCCATCCCTCCCAAAACTAAAACAAACTGGGTAGCAGAGAAGACAGATCTTAGTAATGGCCACGACTTTGGGACCTGGTGCAGACCCTAAAGCCGTAATGTAATGACCTTACATAAAAACAAACCAGCCTTTCTCTTAGGGCAACAGCCCAACTTTTATTACCAGAAGCATCACTTGTTCTTAGCTTCTGTGAAGGAACTCTTGAACAATGCTCGGAGGCTTCAGCAATATCCTGCGATGTCTGGAGCAAGAGCAAACTGGTTCTTGCTCCTCACTGAGCTTTGGGACAACAGGAATACACGTCGGAGGTCACCATGTCTTCTTCAGTGAGATGGATGTCGGACACTATCTTCCTCAGTATCTTTTCCAGATGACTACTTAAGTCTCGTCTTTTAAACCTGATAACAAAGAGACATGGCATCCAGAAAAGTACCTCAAGAACCATGGGTGAGGGAGGCACCTGGGAGAACAGAATGGGGAGCTCTCCATCTACCTGGAAACAGAGAGTGTTTCCACATGATGAGAGGTACTCCAGTAAACCAGGAGTGTGCATGGTGGGTTAACACCCAGCTCAGACTGTGCTGAGACTGGCAGGCTGAGCAGGCACGGAAGGGTGAATTAGACTCAGACATCAAGGCAAGTAAAAGTAGAGTCGGTCTCAGCTAGCAGTGAGAGCCAGGCCTGAGAACAGCGGGGCCGGCTTTCTCTCCTGCCCCTGCCCTAGTAGTGTGCTGGCCCGACTAGGAAGAGAGACTGCAGTTCCAATGTCCACCCACCTCGCAGCTTCCTTGATGGCAAACTCAACACACTGTTTCTTTACTCTCAGTCCTTGCACTTGATCAAGTAGTTTGAAGATCCCTTCATATTCTGGAGATATTAACAAAAATACCTTAGTATATTTCAAATTGAGAAAACAGAATTCTACCTTGCTCTATCAATACCCATGCTCTGTGGGCTATGACGTTACAGAATTATGTGTGTTTTAAATGTTTCAAGTAAGATTCATACATATATCTATTCATGGAAGTTTTTCAAATAGTAACCAAGTAGACAGGAAAAAATAAATAGAATCAAAAAAAGAAACAGAGGGAGAGTGGGTACTGGAAAGTTACACCCAAAGAAAAGAGGAGCCAATTAGGGACCAAGAAGAGATGGCAGAGACTTGGAAGCGAAGTGCAGCCTCCCTGGAGCCCTAGAGTAGCACCACCTAGAAGACAGCGACTGAAGGGAAAGCAAGCGGTGGGTTTCCAGGAGCGAGGAGGGAGGTGGCAGAAGACTGGAAACTGCAGAAGCTGGCAAGATAGAGAAGAGCACGGAGCAAGGGGTGAGCAGTCCAGAAGGCTCGCCTTGGCTCTGGGGGAGAGGTTCTGCCTTGGCGGCCGCAGGCCACACCTGGAAAACACAGCAGAGCTAGTGGGCAGCCCTGGCCCCAAGAGAATCCTACAGCTATTACTAACTGTGAAAGGGACTCCTGCGAGGCAGGCAGCCCAGTGCCTAAGGGATCTGAGGTTGTTTCAGGTGTCACCCTGGCACAGGAACTGTGTGGCAGAGAAGGCACAGACTGGACACAGTTAGCTCAAGGTCAGAGCAGAAGGGGCGCAGGGCCTGCTCTCCGTGACAGGAAGCCAGGACGGCCTTGTCCGGCTTCCAGCGGGGACAGACACTGACAGTGCTGGCATTGAGTCCAGCAGGCTAACTGACCCCCTTCTTCTGCCCCACTGCCCACATCAGAACACAACCCCGTGGTCTGTTTACTTACCCATCTACCAATGTGAGCAAGAATGTGGTACTGCTGGATGGCTGCCACGGCCCGGGGTACACAGACAGACACGGGCCACCTCAAAACCCACAGGCCACAAAGCTAAGCAGACAGACCAGAGACTTGGAGTGTGCAGCGAGACATGGAAAGAGGGAGATGCTGGACTAGTCACATGCATAGAGCGGGTACCACTGAGCACATATGCCAGTGGAAAAGACAAGGCAGGGCCCAGAATTCACACGAAACACGAGCGTGGAAATAAAGTGGGACTGTGCTCGATGTCAAGACTGAAGACCCTGCAAAACAACTTCTCAATGAAAAGCACACAGGAATATTTTTGGACTCATTTTTGACTTTTAAAAATTTTTCATTAGTTCTTTGGAGTTTGAGGAGCTGTTTTCCTTTTAATTTTATCTTTTTTGCTTATTTTATTATATTTATTTTTTTCCTCTGTTGTATTTTTATTCACTTCTATTAATTTCTTCTATTCCTTAATAGGATCGCTTATCTCATTTTTTACTCCTTCTCTTGATTTATTTTTCAAATTTTACTTCTCTTATTCTCCTGCTTCTCCAACCCATCCATCTGTACTAGTATAATCACTAGGCTTTATTAATCTTTAGATAGTTAACCCTGTGCTATTAGAGTGCATTGTATTCTGTTGCTAGTGCAGATTTTGTTAGATGTTTACTGTATGTCAATAT
The DNA here is from genome assembly GCA_004026965.1 of Petromus typicus. Classification (NCBI taxonomy): domain Eukaryota; kingdom Metazoa; phylum Chordata; class Mammalia; order Rodentia; family Petromuridae; genus Petromus; species Petromus typicus. Next base: position 29,538 of record PVIR01005571.1, read on the forward strand.
TTCAGTGGTCTTAGTGATTGTACTAGAACTATAGATTTCTTTGCTATGGTTAAAGGTGCTATACTATTGATTCTTATGGCATGTAAATACCTGGTTTGTCTTTGACTATAATTAATGATTTTCTTGCTATTGCCAGGTTGGCACAGTTGTTGCAATGAGTTATTTTTTCTGTATGCCAATATCTAGATTTTCTTTGTGTCATTAACCATATTGTGTTCCATTCCCCTAGAATTCAGTTCCGAGACAATCACACTGCATCCTCCCCTCCCAAATTGATGCAGGTGGTTTCATTTTGAGACAGAGGCAAAGCCACACACAGAGTGCATCACCAAAAAGCAGACACTGAAGGGAACTCCATACTAGCAACTGTCTTCCCACTATAACCACCCATAAGAAAACCACAAACCTGAGATGACAAAGATACAGAGGCCTCCCAAAACTCCAAACACCTTCAGAGTCGATCCATGAGCTAGCAAGAGGAAGAAATCAAAAGCCAAACAACTGAATTATTTGAAACAATGAAACAAGAGATTAGAAAAAAGTTCAATGAAGTATTTGGTTAGCTCAAATAAGATACATCTAAATAGGTAATGAATTTAATAAACAAAATGATTGAGTTGTTTATAGAAGACACACACATACACACACAAAGACAGCTTAGTTGAACACAGTGTTATCAACCATGAATGACCAGTTTAGCAAAAACTCAGAATCCATGGAAAGGTCCCAACACAAACCCAGGTGATTAAAAAATCGATAGAAAGTATGTGCAAGAGAAGTCCCCAGTGTGAGAAGACTGAGCTGACATCCATAGCCAATGACTTGGAGATACCTTAAGAGCAGCACAGCATGAAAAACTGATCCAACGGGTGCTAGAAAACAAAAAGACTAATTAATTCCAGGGTAATTGGAATTAGGGAAGAAAAGAAGATGACACAAATGGTATGAAATTTGTTTGCAAAGATAACAACACAAAACGTTCTAATTAGGGAGACAAAATGTGGCACAGAGAATTAAGGCTTATATATCCTCTAACAGACAGAAAACAATTTCTTCACCATACATCATAGTCAAAATCCCAGAAGTCCAACACAGGGACATAATCTTCAAAACCATTAGAGAAAAACAATAAATCACTTATAAAAATAGACACATTAGAACTACAGCAGACATCTCAGTGTAAATGTTAAAGGCCGGGAAGGCTTGGAGTGATGTGTTATGACACTTAAAAGAAAACAGTTTCCAACGCAGATAATTATATCTTGCAAAACAGATTTTCAAAATTGATGTAGAAATAAGGCCTTTCTCTAAGAAAAAGCACCTTAAAAACCTCATAACCGCAAAAAAAGTACCCGCAAATTCTCAAGGATATCTTAAAATGAGAAAATGAAGTCAACAGCACCAAAAGCTTCATGTCACCCAGGAAGGGGGAGGAGTTAAACAGAAGGAGTAGAAAAGGAGTCAGCAACAAGAAAATAATGAAAGGACAGGAAAAATCAATAACTTTTTTTTTTTGAGGCAAGGTCTCGCTTTGTGGTTCAGGCTGGCCTTGAGCTCACTGTGTAGCCCAGGTGAGCCTGGAACTCACAGAAATCCTCTTGCCTCTGCCTCCTGAGTGCTGGGATTACAGGTGTGAACCACCACTCCTGGCATTGTAGTATGTGGTATGGATTGCTGGTGGGTGTGAGTCACCATGCCAGGCATTGTGGTATGTGGTTACTGGGGATCGGACTCAGGACCTTGTGCTTGCAAGGCATGCGCCAGAACCACTGAGTTAAATCCCTGGCCCCAAATTAATTAAGTTTTATTAATAATTCAATGTGAAAGATTTCACTCCAAAGTCAGAAGATACAGATTACTATGAGTCAAAAAAGCAAAACCCATTGGTATGCTATATACAACAAACATAACACAAAAAAGAATTTCAGACTAAATATGATGGGAAAATATTCCATACAGCAGGAACCAGAAAACAAGCAGGACTACCTATCTTATTTTCAGACAAAGTGGACTTTAAGCCAAAACCTATTAGAAGAGGTGAACATGGTCACTTACAGTAATTAAGTGAAATCCAAGAGGAAAAGAATTATAAATACATACATGTTGAACACTTGTATACACAACTTTATAATAGAAGCACTGATGGACATAAAAGATCAGAACAAATACCTCTTTTTTGTGTGTGGTATCAAAGATCAAATTCAGGACCTTGCACTTGCAAGACAGGCACCAGAACCACTGAGCTAAATTCTCAGCCCAAGATCGGACAAATACAAACACAATTATAGTAGAGAAACAGAACTAGAGAAAACAATCCTAAAATTCATAGGGAACCAGGAGATATACAAAACAGCAAAATCATTCCCGGGCAACAAGAGCAAAACAGAAGGCATCAAAATCCTGAACTAAGTACTATTACAAAGCTACAATATTATAAACAGCATAGTACTGGTACAAAAACAGACTTGTGGATCAGCAGAACAGAGGATGCAAAAACAACCACAGTCACATTCAGCCATCCGGTCTTAGAGAAAGGGGCCAAACAAATACACTGGAGGGAAGACTACCTTTTTTTCAAATGGTGCTGGGAAAACTGGCTATTCACACGCACAGGATTAAATCTGGACCTGTATCTCTTACCATGTCCTAAACCACAATCAAAATGGATCAAAGATCTCAATGTTAATTACTGGAACATAAATAAGACAGGTGAAACTCTTCATGTCCTAGGCACAAGTAAGGGCTTTCTCAATAGAATCCCAGTGGTCCAAGAAATAGTATTGAGAATCAACTAATGGAGTCATATCAAATGAAAAAGCTTCTGCACAGCAAAGGAAACAACCAACAGAGTGGAGACAACCTACAGAATCAGAAAAAAAAGTGTCAGCTATTCCTCGGACAGAAGACTCAAATCTCTAGAACATATGAAAAACTCAAAATAATTATATCCCCCAAATAAACAGATACTTCTCAGAAGAAGAATTATAAATGACAAATGCACCAAAAAATGCTCAACAAGGCTGGCCATTAGAAAAATGCAAATTAACACAACACTGAGATTCTATCTTATTCTAGAAAGAATGTTCAAGAAATCAAATAAACAAACAAAAAAGAAATCAAGTAAACAAATGTTGGCAAGGCTGTGGAAAAAGGAAGCTTTTAGGGAATGTAAACTAGTACAACAACTGTGGATATTAGCATGAAGTTTTCCCCAAAAAACTAACAGAAATTCCATCTGAGCCAGCGATTCTTCTACGTATCTTCCTGAAAGAGTTAAAGACTTATTACAGTGATACACATATAATCATGTGTATGGCTGCACAATTTATAATAGCTAAATAGTGGAAATAGCCTATCTGCCCACCAGCAGATGAATGAAAAAAATGTGGGTTTTATATACCATGTAATATTACTGTGCTGTAAAGTAAACTTGACACGTGTAGATAAATGGAAGCACCTTGAGACCATAATGCTATAGGAAATAAATCAGACACATAAGCATAAACGCTGCATGCTTTCTCTTGTATGAGAAACATAAAATATTAATAAAATGCAAAATAAAAGGTAGATAAAAGGAAGTATGGAACTCTCTTTCAAACGGGAACGAGAATAAGATGCAAGGGTAGGAAAGGGAGAGAAAGGGGGGTGAATAAAATAATTGAAAGAAAAAGTGGAAATAGAGCTTTTGCAAATGAGAAGGACATCAAGGGAAGGAAGAAGTAGGGAGGGAGGACAGGTTTAGGGCATACAAAGAATTAAGGTGTATATTGTGTTCATTAACAATTCTCCATGAAAAATGTAATCATTATGTACTGCAAACATGTACTGATAAGAACAGAGTCAACAAATGGAATGTCATCAAATTAAAACTTTCTGTAAGGCAAAGTAAACCACCAACAGAGTCGAGAGATAACCTACACAATAGGAAAAAATTTTTCCAGCTACTCCTCAGGCAGATAATTAATTTCTAAACTATATCAAGAAGTAAAAAAAAAAAAAATTAGTCCTCTGAAATAAAAGACCTAATCAAAAAATGGAAGCCTGAAACCAAGTGACATTTCTCCGAAGAAGTACAACCAATAAATACATGTGAAAATGTTCAACACCTCTTTCTGTTAGAAATGCTAATTAATAAAACACCAAGAAGCCTTCTTCCTCCAGAATGTATGTGTATAACAAAGAAATCAAGTGATAATAAATGCTGGTGAGGTTGTGTGAAAAAAGGACCCTATTACACTTTCTGGGAATGTAAACTATATAACCACCATGACTATCACGATGGAGATAGTCAATAAAGTAGAAATTCCACCCACCATAGCTCCCCTTTAAGGTATCTTCCTGAAAGAGTTAAAGACACCATATTGCAGTGACACATGCACACCCATGTTTATAGCAGCACAACTCACGATGATCAGAATTTGGGAACAGCACATATGTCCACGAATAGGTGAATGAATAAAGAAAATGTGGTATTTATACACAATGGAACACTACTCTGCCAGACAAATGGCCGAACTTGAGTCATCTGTAAGCAAATGGATGCACCTTGAGTCCATAATGCTAAATAAATTAAACCAGACATAAGAGGTTAAATATGGCAGTTTCCCTAATAGCAGAGACCCCATATATACATAAATTAGAGAACAAAATAACATATCCATAATAGAAAATAGGGAGATAGATCTTTTGTAGAAGAAAGGGGATCATGAAATGGAAGGAGGGGAAAAAGAGGAGGGGAAGGGTATTTTACAAAAGAACCTTAGGGCCCGGGATTTAGCTCAGTGGTTCCGATGCCTGCCTTGCAAGCACAAGGTCCCTGGTTCGATCCCCAGTAACCACATACAACAATGCCAGGTGTGGAGACTCACACCCACCAGTAATCAGTACCACATACCACAGTACCGGGCGTGGTGACTCATGCCTATAATCCCAGCACTCGGGAGGCAGAGGCCGGAGGACTGCTGTGAGCTCAAGGCTGAGTTCAGGGCCAGCCTGAACTACAAAGCAAGACGCTGTCAAGGAAATAAATAAATAAATAAATAAATAAGTGAAAGAACCTGCATTGGGCACATACATAGCAACTCTCCATGATGATGGATGTAATCATTATGCAATGTAAACATGAACTCGTAAAAATGAAAATTAAAGAAAAGTACAGAGGAACCATCCTTAGCAACAGAAAACTTGATTGACAAAGGATGATGCTCCTGAGGTAGCTCGAGCTGTGTGAAATCAGAGATTGAGAGAGTGTTTGTGTGTTTTTGTGATTTTCTTGCTAGACACACTACCCACTACTTACTTCGTCCAAACTGCCGAATTGACTTCATTATCTGACGCTTTATGTCAGCACTGATTTCCTGTACGCCCACTGTCAGGGCCGGTGTAGACACTGCTGTGACGATGGGGGCACCTACAGCGACAGCTCTTTTACCGATTTCTTTGTCGAGTGAGAGAGCATCAGGACTGAAAAGCTGCCCTGGCTTGTTGTCGCTGGTGGAGTTGCTAGTCCTACAATTCTGCAGATTATGTGCAGTATCACCTTTGTCCTCCGCTCCAGCAAGCTCCACCAGGACATTCTGTGACAAGCAGGTCTCCCACGAGGTGGGACCACTCCTCATCTTCTCACGGGCGTCCTGACTGAAAGAGGCACCTGGAAACCAAGCCAAGAGGCTCGACGTGAGGCCTGGGCATTGGTACCCCCACCCCGTGCATAGACATAGTGCGCTCCTCCTCACCTCACAGGGCTCCTGCGAGAGCAGGAGGGCACAGCTGAGAGAAACCCCAGGCCTGACTGTGTCTGCAGAACACAGTAAACAGAAACCGCCGCACCGTGTTTGTCTTAGGGAAAGCAAGCAGCACAGGACAACTCGGAAGCAAGCCTTCACTGAGTCTTGTCCCTCCTGTCGCCTTGCCTCCTCTACACGCTGAAAAGCTACGAGTCCCACATGAGCTCAAGGTATGTGACACTTGCTCTACAGGACTAGAAATGCTGCTCTGACTAAGCCTCTCCTTATTCTGCCACTTTGTGTGAAACAAGTGGGTTTCTGTCACATCTGTGTAATCTACTCAAGTGCATTTCCAGGACTTGGGGATCAGCAGTGACCCTGCCAGGCAGAAATGTCCCTGTCCTTCTGGACCTTACAGCGCCATGAGAAAATACAGCAGTTGACCCACACCTCAGCCCCAGCTGGGTCCTTGTTGGGGAAGCAGGGGGCATGGCTGGGAGGAGCTACAGAGGGGGCATCCAGGGCCCTGGGTAATGGCTGGGCCTTCTGGGAAGTGTTCCCTGAGCAGTGGAGGGTACAAGCTGAGCCAGGAAGGCCCAACCAGGGGCCACAGAGAGAAGGGCAGAGGAAGAGGGAGCAAGGGAGAGAACGCCAGGACCAGGCTGAGGCGGTGACAGAGCCAGGCTGGGCGGAGTCTGTGGACCGAAGTAATGAATTCAAGCTCTGCTGTGAACGCTTAGGGATGCAGAAGTGTGGCATCCAGATGGATGTGGTCTGACCTCACCTCCTCTCCACATGACAACTCCGGGTGCAAGGAGGAAGGAACAGGTGAGTAGGGGGGCAAGAATGGAAGCAATCTGATCAGACAGGAAGCCCTGCAGCACACATGACTCATAAATGAGTCACACGTGACTCAGTCATGTCAGGGTAAGAGAGAAGAACAGAAGAAAATGGCAAGAGTCACAGAGGGTAAAACTAACTGGAGTGGAGAAAAATGGAAAGGTAAGGAAAAAACTCCCAAGGATTGATCCAAAGGGAGAATAAGGAAGAGTGTGGAAAATGTCACAAAAGAGGAAAAGAATTCTGCCACCTGCCTGAGAAAGAAGCGGCAATGTCAGCTGACACTGTCAACCACGGGGACAACTCCTTCAGGGTTGTGGAGGCCAGGATGGAGCAAGGTGTCCCACTAGGAAAAGGCCAGCCTAGCTGGAGGGAGCTTCACACTGTCCTGTTAGCGCGGATCCCACCGCACCACGGAGAGGCTACTGTCTGCTTTCTCTCTGTGCCAACACTCAGTACTTCCCTGGTCTCATCTGGGTCCCACTCCACTCACCACAGACATCATCAACTTTTCCCTGAGGCTTAGCCGAGTCCTCAAAATGGGGTTCACCTTCTCCTTTCTGTGTCTCTGGCTGCAGGGATGCAGTGCATCTCTTCTTCGATGCGGTAGGATAACTCTCTTCTCTGACAGGTTTCTGGTCCACATCAGGCCATGCAACAGACTCATCTTGGTCAGTCACCATTTCCTGAAAAACATCAATGAATGCATTTTATTTATAACAAAATCCATTTACTCCAAAATTGCAAACAGACTTCTTATGTATCAATAATCATGCACTTGCCTCGTTAATGAGAATTCCAAGCTAGGACCAAAGTTTGGGATCACTCAACAGATCCCCTGTGTGTAGGAAAAGCAGGAAACTTTAATCCAGTAGAGGCGAATAAAAGAGAAAGATGACGTGGAAGGTCTGGTCTAAAGCCTTATGTGGCTTAGGGTTAACCGGAGTAGTGGGCAGAATCGACGAATCCCATCAACCAAAACAGAACACCGGCAGTGGGTTCATTGAGGAAGTACTCACCATTCGGTGCCAACTCTTGCTGGGTGAGGGTGTGTCTTTTCTTGTCCCTATTTAATAAAAAACATCCTTAACAAATAATCAATGGCACAGCTTTAACTCCTCTAACTTTCAATCCTACAGAGATTCAAATAAGTGAAGTTAGCAGCCATGTACGTGTGCACTACTCAGGGCTGGAGGAAGACAAAAGGTGAGACGCACTGAGGTGAAGGACCAGCTTACTCCCTTTACATACAAGTGAAACCCAAGATTTTTTCCTCTATGCTTTCAACCCCTCTGATAGACACGTGCATGCAGTGGCTTGTGCCCAGGGGCTTGTGACAGGAGGACTGATGGACCACACAAGTCTGAGACCAGACGGGGCAGTGTAGTAAGATGCGGCCTCAGAAACATAAAAATAAAAATAAAAGTTGGTATCATTAAAAACAACTGAAATCACTTCTCAGCCTTTGGTTAAGTTGAAGCTAAAACAACTGAGTTATGAGAAAAATATTGTATCACAAAACTTGTGTCGTTAAAGAGGAAGTTGCAGGGAATTTTACAGCTTCATATGCTTCTATATTAGAAAAGAGTGTCGCTGTAGTGTCATCCTGTGACAAGGTAGAATCGCACATCAAAGCCAAATCCAAAGCAAGTATCAGCTTTCTGTTTTTCTGTTTGTGCTAGAGATCCATCCCAGGGTGCTACCTGTGGGGGGCAAGACTCTAAGACTGAACTGCAGCCCTGGCCCAGCTTTATTGCTAAAATGGTGCAAAACCAACAAAATGGAGAAAGAAGACAATACAGAGGACCGCCAAGGCCAAAGTCAGTCCTCTGAACACTAATAACAACGTACACAAACTTTGAGCATGACTAACCCAGAAAAAGATTGACAATAATTCATACTAGGGATAAAAAGCGAGGCATATCCATGGATCCAGAAGAGGCTAAAAATAAGAGCTAGGGACTATTATGGAAAAGCTTTACTACAGATTTGAAAACTGACGTGAAACGACAGAAAAATGCAAGTTCAAACAACTTACCATAGATCAAACAGAAAAAGAAATGTCAATATTGCTTTTCTTTCTGGAGAATTTTGTAACAAAAATTTCTATCCAGAAAGCTTCCATAATAAGTTCCTCAAACATATGAACTGTATAGGAAAACAGAATAAAGAAGGTAGTTTCTCAGTAATTTTATGAGCCTAATATGAACCTGATGCCAGCATCTAACAAATCTAAAATTCTCAGGTTCGTAGGTGGCATACAGGTCAGCAGTGGTGAGTCACCAGCTGGGGTGTGACTGGGAGCTAGCTAACCAGAGGCAGAGCCAATAAAACTGGGAGCCAGAATAAACCTGTCCCCCTTTAAGTTTTGAGTTTCAGGTACATCCTCCCAGTGGTGAAAAGTGTCCAATACGAGGACATTAGAAGAAAATAAAACTATGTGCCATGAACTCTCCCGAAAACAGAGCCAATGTTCCCCCCCCAAAAGGAGTGATTAACAACATCAGATTTAGATAAAAACATTCATAGACTTCAAACCATGATGTGTTCACACCTGAGAGCTCAACATTTGACAATCACAGCCTTCCATACACTAACAAAACAAAGCAGGGAAAACTTACATGACTTTTGGGGGGCTGAGACAGGGTCCCAGTTGTACTTTATGCTGGCCGTGAACCCATTATGTAGCTCAGGCTGGCCTCGAATTTGAGGCAATTCCCCTGCCTCAGTCTCCTGAGTGCTTGATCATTTTTAGAGATGGATTAAAGTTTAGCTCCTCTGCATGATGAAAAACTAATGTTAAATTATAACAGAAAAGCACACATCCACATCCTAGGTTTCAGTCTTCTGCTGCCAAAACTTCCCAAAGAAATAGAAATAAGGTAAGTAAACAACGTATGGTGACTTTCAAACTGAAAGGTGAAATGTCAAACATTTTCTCCCCAAAGTTGTAAACAAGGCAGCGACTACTAGTATCCACTCTATGGAAAGCTTGAGAAGTTCAGTATTACCTGGGAAATATATAAGTACAAATTCTGAGCAGGAAGAACTAAAACTGTCATTATTCACAGATGACATTTCTGTACAGCGAAACTATTCCAAAGGATTTAAAATCATTAAGGCTGGCAATGATAGACATGTTCCTAGTTGTAGTGACAAACACCAAAAACTGCCTGCTTTTCTGTATAATCACAACAAGTAATTAGAAAACCAAATTGAAAAGACCATAAAAACAAGTGGCCAAAACACTTAGGGCTAGGGACAAATTTAAGGAAGGTTATGTGAGAGCATTCCAGAAGTAGCAACATCGCTGAGAGAAACATGGATTGGGAATTTAGTGTGTCCTGTCTCCCCAGGATGGTCACCACCAGCATATATGAAATACATTCATGTCATTTTGGTGAAAGCTGGCGAGTGGACCATAAAGTCTTTAGAAAGCATAGAGCTTTCGGTGGCACCACGCCTGCCTGGCAAGGACAAGAGTTGAGTTCCATTCCCGCTATAGAAAACAACACAGAAAGTTGAACAAGATATGTACTCAAAATTATTATTATGTGGGGTTAACAGGGAGCGAACCCAGGGCCCTGGCACTGAGCTCCGCCCCCAGCTCTTATTTGCTCGGTTCTACTCCGAGGCAAGTCCTTGCTAATTTCCCCAGTCTGGGTTCCAAACCGCCATCTTGTTCCCTCAACTTCCGAGTTGCTGGTACTGAAGGCAGATGCCATCAGCCACACTGAACAATTCTCTCTACTTGTGCTCATAGCCATATCCGTACAGATCTCTAGCAAGAATGGAATCCGGAATACAAGCGGAACTGTAAACCCGCTATTCAAGTACAAACACCACGGTGAAACCGGAGCAAAGGCGAAACACGCAGAGAAGGTGCTGGAACCTTTTTGTCCAAGGGCTGTTCCCCGATCGCCCCCCGGGCCAAGGCTGGGGTCAGACGGAGAACGCAGGTGTCTACTTACGGTGCCACCAGCAGGGACCGCCCTAGGGCCAGGGTGGAGCCGGGGAGGGGCAGGAGCGCCAGGGCCACAGAGCCAGAAGCTGTCCCCATCGCCCTCTAGAGGTGTCCCAGAGAGTTGTTACTATTCGCTCAGGTGCATTTCCCCGACTCCGCAGGGGCCCGATGACCCCCCCCCACACACACACCCATCCTGGGCCGGAAGGAACACCCCCACCCCAGCCCAGCGCTGAAATCCTCACCTGCCATGGCGGCCTGGAAGCGGGCACTACAGGCCACCGAATCCGGGCCAGGCTCGCGGCACATGCTCTCCCCAGCGCTTCCGCGTCCTTGTCCTCGTGCACAGGCTGGGGGGCGTGTCCTATCAGCGTCACAACCAATCACTGTGGACGGAGGAGAGGGGCCGCCCCCAAGCAGCGGTGAGGGAATCTGCGGGTGGAGCCAGAGCCTCGAGCTCCCGAGGCCCTGAGAGCGTGCCCAGTGTGCGAGCTTCTGAACATCCTGGGTCCATCTCCACTGCCAAAAACGATGAAATAAAAGAAAATCTTTTAAAAAACGGCTGATGATGTAGCCCTCTGCAAAGTTCCTGGGGTCAATTTCCAGTAAATTAAATTTAAAACCAAAACAAAACTCACCACTTTAAGGGAACTAGAGATTTTCACTGGGCGGGACCAGGCGGGACGAGCAGAGGTGAACGCAGTAAACAGAAGAGGGCACGGAGCACCCCGATGAAGGTGAGGCCTTTGGGTGAATGAAGTTCGGCAACTCCTTCGTGAGGAGAGACGAAGAATAGTCTTAGGAAGGGACCTGCCCCCAAACCAGAGCACACTCTGCTCCCAGGGGGACACATTAGGCGCCGTCCTTGCAACACCAGAAGGACACAATGACGCTGTTTGGAGGGGCCGGGAGCTATGTACCCGGGGCTGATCCACGGCTACTCGGAGACCCAGGATGGGGTGTGGGGATTGGCGCCCAGAAACCACCGAGCGTGCCGTTTTTTTAGCTGGTCTCTCCATGCTCACTGAATAAACGTGTATGCGTGTGTGTGTGTGTGTGTGTGTGTGCGCACGTGTGTGTTACTCGTCATTGACTCCACGACCTCTGCACTGAGCTACATCAGCAAAGCTTTTTAGATTTTGAGATAGGATTCAAGTGCTAGGTGACTCGGCTCAATTTATAACCCTTCTGCCCGAGCTTCCCCAGGGTGCTGGAATTACAGGCATGGACATCACTTCCGGCAGTTACCCCCAAAAGATACTCCTTAGGTTGTGCCAAACTTTTGGCTCATTTCTAGAGTTCCAGAGCATTTAGTTTCTTTAAAAAATGGTTTTTTTTGTACCAGGAATCAAACTCAGGACCTCGTGCCTGGCAGGCAAGTGCTGGGCCGCTGAGTTACACATCGGCTAAAATTCATTTCTGATACGGGACCTTCCAGTGTCACCCAGGCTGGCCCTGAGCTCTAGGGCTCAAGCGGTCTGTCTTTCCGTCTCAGTCTCCCAGTTGCCACAGGGCCGCACTGCCACACCCCTAGCTAATGACATTTGACAGTGTTTGCCGGTAGTTTCATTATTTCCATTCATTTGTTGTTGTTGTTACTGTTTTTTTTTTTAAATTTTTATTTATTTATTTATTTTTTTAATAGGGGGGAATAGGGACTCGACATGTAGTGCAGGATAGCTCTGAACTCTCTATGTAGCCCGGACTGGCCTTAAAATCGTGGCGATCCTTCTGCCTCTGCCTCCTGAGTGCTGGAATTATAGGGATGCACTATCACTCACAGTGCTTCTATTCGTTTTTTAAAAAACGTTTTTAGTGTTGGTTTTACAATACAACAATTACATTAGTTTTGAGGAATTGGTGCATATACATAGGCATCTTGGTAATTTTTACTTCCTCTCCTACCATGCCAGTTCTCCTCTCAATCACCTCCCCTTGTCCAAAAGCCTACCTTGACAATTCCTTCCATTCTCTCTTGTTTTTTCCTCTTGAAATTACTTATATCTCGGTTTCTCATATAAGGGAAGCCATGTGACATTTCACTTTCTGTTTGTGATTTATTTCACTTAGCTTTATGGACCCACAGGGAACTCATTTTTCTACAGATCACTCAGACATATCCTTCTTTACAGCTAAGTAGTACTCCGTTGTGTATAAACACCACATTTTACTTAGCCTTTTGTCTCTTGCTAGGCATATAAGCTGCTTCTATGATTTTCTAATCGTGAATACAGTGCAGTACGCATGGGTGTGCATGCATTCCTGGAAAGTGATCTCTTTAACTCTTTTGGAAATATACCTAGGAGCAATATAGCTGGGTTGAATGAAATTTCTATTTTTAATTTTTTCTTTTTTTGAGACAGGGTCTCGCTTTGTAGTTCAGGCTGGCCCTGAGCTCAGCCTCAAACTCACATCACATCAATCCTCCTGCCTCTGCCTCCCGAGTGCTGGGATTACAGGTGTGAGCCACCACGCCTGGCACTGTGGTATGTGGTGCTGGTTGCTGCTGGGCGTGAGTCTCCACGCCCAGTATGGTATGTGGTTACTGGAGATGGAACCCTGGGCCCTTGCGCTTGCAAGACAGGCACCAGAACCACTGAGCTAAATCCCTGGCCCTATTTTTAATTTTTTTTGCAGAATCGTACTGATTTTCACAGTGATTGTATTCATTTAAATTCCCACAGCAGTTTTGAAATGTTACTTTTTCCCCACAACCTCACCAGCATTTGTTGTTTTTTGAGTTGCCAATGATACTCATTCTTACTGGAGTAAGACGAAATCTCAGAGTTAATTGATTTATATTTTTCTTAGTTTTTTTTTTTTTTCTGGTACTAAGAATTGAACTTAGGACCTTGCACTTGCCAGGCAGGTGCTGACCCACTGAACTACATCCCCAGCTCTGATTTATATTTCTCTAATGGCCAAAAATGCTAAACATTTTTTTCTTAACCCACTCTATAACCCCCACCCGCATATATATAAGCTTTATTTCTTTTTGTATTACTATCACATTCTTTTTTCCTCTTGTTATTTACCCCTACACCCTATTTCCTTTTAAATATTTTCCATTTCACAATATCTACTATATATACTAGAACTCATTTACATCTTCATTTTGACATACCAGAGAAAAGATATGATATTTACACATGTGTGACCTATTTATTTCACTTATGAGGATGTCCTTAAGGTACATCCATCTGAGTATGAATGACTCAATCTTATCCTTTTAAATGGCAGAGTAACACTCCATTCTATAAAAGAACCACATCTTCTTTATCCAGTCTCCAGTTGGACATTTTGGTTGTTTCCAAGACTTAGCAATCACAAACTGAGCTGCTATAAACATGGGTGCACATATGTCGCTGTGATAGGAATCTTTTAATTGTTTTGTGTGTATACCTAGTAGAGGAATGGCTGGGTCAAATGGAACCTCTAGTCCTAGTTTTTTGAAGAATCTCCACACTGATCTCCACAGAGGTTTATGAGTCTAGGAACATTTTAAGGGGTAGAAATTGTAAGAGTCAGGCTCTATTTCCTTTGCTTCTGTTTTTGTTCTGGAAACTTGAAAAGCAGTGCATGCAGACAGTGAAAAGGTCACTGGATACAAGGCCCGCACTAGTGAAATCCATATGGTGAGGTAGGTGCAGACAGCCAATGGAGGAACTTGCCCAGAATTTATGGCTTTAAAATAAATTAGCCGAAGCATAATGGCAGAAAACCCACATGAGGTCCTGTTTGTTACCTCACAGCACTGTGGCTCAGTAGTATATGGGATCTGAGTCTTCTCTCTTGGGTTTTGAAAGAAATTTGGGGCAAACTGTGTTCTCATCCATAAAGCCTGACGTGGAATTTGCTTTGAAATTCATTGAGATTGTTTTAAGGACTGAGGTCCTTAATTTCTTTCTTTCTTTTCTTTTCTTTTCTTTTTTTTTTTTTTTGAGACAGGGTCTCACTTTGTAGGTCAGGTTGGCCTTGAACTCACTATGCAGCCCAGGTGAGCCTTGTACTCACAGAAATCCTCCTGCCTCTGCCTCCCGAGTGCTGGGATTATAGGTGTGAACCACCACGCCTGGCACTGTGGTGTGTGGTACTGATTGCTGCTGGGTGTGAGTCACCACACCCAGCATTGTTGTATGTGGTTACTGGGGATCGAACTCAGGACCTTGCACTTGGAAAGCAGATGCCAGAACCACTGAGCTAAATCCCTGACCTAAGATCCTTAATTTCTTGCTCTGACAGGAATCCCACACTCAATTCAGAGGTCATTACTGGGTATTTCTCTTTTTTGGTACCAGAAATAGAACTCAGGACCTTGCGCTTACAAGCAGATGCTGGAACCACTCAGCTAAATTCCTGGCCCCTTACTGAGTATTTTCATGTGGGCCTTTCCGTCTTCAGTCCAGCAGGAGTGCATCAAATGTTCCCAGCTTGTTGCTCATGCTGCCAAATGGAGCTGGCACTCTGCTTTTAAATGGTGTGTGGTTACAGGTCAGGTCTACTGAGAGAATCCCCCTACGTGAAGATCAAGTGACATCTGCAAAACCGCTTTTGTCCCACAGTGTAATTTTGAGGGGACTATCAGTAACCTGAGACCATCTTAGAACTCTTCTGAATAAAGAGAGAGACGTTAGTGTAGCAGCAGTTGGAGTCCTGACTTTTGGGCCACTCCTAATGCACAGGATTTATAGTTCCAGCCACTTCCTCATCCATAGGTCTTACAGCTCCAGCACCTGAACCTGGCATTTCTACATCCTTTTCATGGGGGTGTGTTTCTTTGCATACACACCACTATGTCTCAGTGGACCAGAAAACACCCCATTTAAGATAGGCAGATAAATTTGCACGGTAAATGGTTGTCCTTGGTTAAATATTTGGTCTCTACTAAGGTTCAATAATGAGTCAAATGTTTCTCAGAAATACCCTACTGCACATTTATGTCTCTGAGAAGTTAATGCCCAGACAGCACTGGGGTTCTGTAATCATTGAGAAGCCTGATTTTTTTTTCCTTTCACTATTATGCCACCCAAGCTGTCCAGGGCTGTGCGGCTCCTTGTGGTACGAATGGAAGAATGTGTAATAGTAGAAAGTGTTTTGATGAAGAAAGATCATTTCTCAAGGAACTTCCACTTCCTGTATACATTTTTAGATCCAAAACCAAATCATATCTGGGATTTGATCGATTCAGGAACCCTAAGGAGAATATATCTGGAAGTCAGGAGATCTAGAGAACATCTATATGTATTCCTGTGTCCAGCAAAGACAATAAAAACTATAACAGCTTAACTCATGCAGGATTGGCAATCATCATGAAGCTCAAGAATAAGTGTTAAGGTCATTCTACTAGGAAAAGGATTTTGACCATGAAATTTCATGCCAAAGGCAAAGGGAAAATTGAATGTGTCTATGCAGAGGCAAAGTCTACAGTTATGAGTGTTATTTCCTCATATCAATGTAATTATGATTGCATACATATGAACCAAACGTTTTTGGTTTTACCCATACTCTCCTCTCTTTAGTGAGCTAATGTAAAAATGTATTACCAAGAGTTAACTTTATTTTTCAGTAATTAAGATACAGCATTATTAAAGTCACAGTGGAATTAGGCAGTAGAAGCATAAACAAGTCCAAAAGATAAAAAACTTGTCTTGTGTCCTCTTCAGGAGAGACATGAATGTATATTTGTAAGCCAGGAAACTTGCTTCATGTTAGGCATAAGTTCACAGTTTTTGTGTTTGTTTATAGACTAGGTTTGGTTTGAGGATATGTGCATGTGATACAGGTGGTAGGAGGGGCCAAAACTGACTGAAGAAATGAGCAGGACCTGTTGATGGTGGGATCCCAAGGTGACACCAGATGATTCACAAGAGTTTGTGAGTAAAATTTCCCTTAGGCTCCGATGAGACATGGATGGCATAGAGGATACCAGATGCCACAATAGCCTGCTCTGCATCTTCTGGACAAAGTGCACTTTTATTTTTGCTTTTTATCCTTTTCTCTCTTAGTTCAGCTCCAGTTTGCTCTGCAGAGCTAGTCCTTCCATCACCCCTTTACCCTTTGCTTTCCAAATAAAATTTTGGCACCATTTCTGGCTTGTCTTATCCAGTTCTTTGTTGGAGGCAAGAAGGCCTGGAATACTTTTAAGTGGCAAGGTGTTTTGAAGAGAAACACCTGACAACACATGGGTACCAAGATGACAAGAGACCGAACCCTCGTAATGTCAGCTTGGCTAGATGAATTCATTAGACAATTCCCCTTTCCATTGTATTTCCCTTTGTTTTCTATACTCCCTGAGTGTACTACAGGGAGATTCTCTGAAGACTTGAGAATGTGGTAGGCAACAAATAACCATCACTTTGTAGCTAGCTCACAGATATTGTTTTTGATCTGTTAATTCACCTCAGCATCCTGGTTTGCAATTCCCTGGATTCTCCTATGACTTGCTTTTTTGGGCAGAGCGTTTGTTTCGCTATGTGGGGCAGGGTCCTGGATTCCGTGGGACATACTTGTCATCGAGGTCAGAGACAACAGGAATGGAGACGTGTTTGCACGTTTTAGCCTGTCCCCTTCCCTATCTCAATGGAGGCGACAGAGCCTTATTGAGATTTCTGAGCCACATTTCACAATTACTTAAGGCTGAATTTCATAACAGCAGTAGAAACATATTATCTATATCTTTATCTCTATCTATGACTATATTGATAGCTTACTGTCTTTGTTCTTTAGTTGAACTCTGATAGAAGAAGAAGATGACTGAACTAGCAAGTCTCACTACACCACTCATTTCTAAAGTTCAGTAGTTTCACTTTTTGGGGTTCTTTGTACAGTTTCTTTCTTGTTTTGATCAACATTTCAAAAGCAAGTATGAAAAAAATACTGTTACTGATGGTAAGTTATTTCTTTAAAAACATTATCCCCTAGTAAAAATTCAAACATGGCTAGCGTTAAGTGTTAATTATACTCTTCGTGGCAACTGGGCTGCTCTGGACTTTGTGGTTGTTGTTAGAGCGTACTCACAATATAAAATCTACAACTATAAAATAAAATAATATGATTTTAACCATTTCATGGTGTACAATTCAATGCCACTAGGAATCTTTTCACTTGGGCCGGGGACTTAGCTCAGTGGTTCTGGCACCTGTCTTGCAAGTGCAAAGTCCTTAGTTCTGTCCCCAGTAACCACATACAACAAAGCCGGGCATAGTGACTCATGCCCACCAAGAATCAGTAGCACATACCACAGTGCCGGGCATGGTGGTTCATGCCTGTAATACCAGCACTCGGGAGGCAGAGACAGAAAGATTGCTGTGGGCTACATAGTGAGCTCAGGGCCAGCCTGAACTACAAAGCGAGACACCCCCCCCCCCCCGCTTAAAAAAAAAAGAATATTTACACTATTGTCCAACCATCACATAATTATCTACTTCCAGAAACTTCTCATTATTCCAAAGGGAAGCTCTGTGCTAATTAGCTATTAGGCAGTTACCCTCCCCCCAGCCCCTTGTAACCAGTAGTCTACTTTCTGGTAAGTCAGCTGATTTTTTGTATTTTACATAAATGGAATGAAAATATGTGTTCTATCTATTTTGTCTTCTTTCATTTAGCATAATGTATTCAATGTCCATCTATGTCAGAACACGTACAAGGATTTTTTTTCCCTTGTTGCCAATGCTACTCCACTACATATGAGTATTACATTGTTAATTCACCCATTGATGGATATTTGAGCCATTTCCACCTTTTAAAACACTATTGCCACGATCAATTGTGTTCAAGTTTTATTTAGCACCTGGTTTTCAATTCTTTGGAGTACATCCATAGGAATGGAATTGTTGGTTATATGTATTCCAGTGGGTTTTTCTGTTCATTTTGAGAAAAGGCCTCATTATGTAGGTCAGGTTGACCTCAAATTCTCTATGTAGCCCAGGATGGCCTTGAACTCTCAAATCTTCTGCCTCAGACTCCTTAGTGCTAGGATTATAACCATGCCACACCAGTCCTAGCTTCAAGGTTAACTTTTACTAAAAGATGTCAAACTGTTTTCCACAGTGGCTTTACCACTTTGTAAATAGCAGTATATACGAAGACTATTTTTCTGTTTTTTTTCCATTTAAAAAAATGGCCATTGTAGTAGCTATGAATTGTTCTTACTGTGATTTTTGTGTCATTTCTAATAACTAATAATTTTGAGCATTTCATTTATGCCAGTTGTGTATTTTCATTGGAGAACTGTCTGTTCAACTCCTTTGCTCATTATTCTGCAAGTTATCTTGTTGTTGAGTTGAAAAAATTCTTTTAATATTATGGACTAGACCCTTATCAGTTAACTGCTTTGCAATATCTTCTCCCATCTTGTAGGTTCTCTTTTCACCATACTGAGTCTTTTGAGATGCACGAAGTTTTAAACTTGGATAAAATAAAACTTTCTCCATTTTCCTTTTGCCACATTTTGATGTCATATCTAAGAAACGATTGCCAAATCCAAAGACATAAAGGCTTAACCCTAAGTTTCCAAGAATTTTATGATTTTAAGTTCTAATATTTAGGTACCAATCCATTTTGAGTTAATTTTTGCATATGAAGTGTCCAACTGTTGTTACTGACATGTTGTTTGACCCTATTATGAAGTTACTTTGTGTGATTTCAGTATTTTAATTGTTATTTGTTTTGTGTCCTCATATGTCAGTCCTAGAGAATATTGCACGGACTCTTTAGAAAAATGTGCACTCTCCAGAATTGGGTGTTTTTATAGGTATTGTTAAATTTAACTGGTTTATGGTATTGCTCAGTTCCTCTATTTCCTTATCTTCTGACTTATTCTATCCATTGTTGAAGTCTCCAACTATGTCTTACTGTAGAACTGTTTCTTATTGTGGAACTGCTAATCTGTAAATGTTTGAGGATGCTGTTTGATGCTTATGTTTAGAATTGTTATATCTTCTTCAAAGATTGACCTATTTATCAATTTCTAAGATCCTCGTCTCGTTACAATTTTTGACTCCAAGTCTGTTTCGTCTGATGTTAGTATACCTTTGTCTGATGTCACTTATGATTGCAGTTGGTATGGATTTTCTGTTTCTATCCTTTTACTTTGTCTACTTGTGATTTTTTTTTTTTTTAGGTTCTTTGAGACAGGGTCTCGCTTTGTGGTTCAGGCTGGCCCTGAGCTCAGCCTCCAACTCACATCAGAATCCTCCTGCCTCTGCCTCCTGAGTGCTGGGATTACAGGCATGAGCCACCACGCCCAGCACTGTGGTATGTGGTACTGGTTGCTGCTGGGGTGAGTCTCCACACCCAGTATTGTTATGTGGTTACCGGGGAATCGAACCTGGGCCCTTGCACTTGCGAGACAGGCGCCGGAACCACTGAGCTAACTCCCCGGCCCTGTCTACTTGTGATTTTGAACCTAAAGTGAGTCTCCTGTACAGAGCACACAGTTGAATTGCATTAAAAAAACTCAATCTGAAGCAAACAACTTTATTGAGATATACTTCACGTCATCCTATTTTAAGTATATGATTCAATGGCTTTTAGTAGACTATACTTTGTTTAATTACCTGTTTAACAACCTTACTGTTTACTGACTCTTTGGACTTAACACTGAGGCTGTTTGGACCCACTTCCCACCCCTTGGAATAACAATTTTTAAAATATAGCTCTGTACATCTTGTTTATAGAACTGCAATGCCTTTTTTGTACAGTAGAGCTTGTAATTTTTGCTGATTATATTGTACAATATACTACTGTAGTTTTTTGTCATACATTACAGCACTGCATGTAAGTTATGCAAATAAAAACAAAGTGATCAAGTTGAGTTTTCTTTGACCATTTTCTTGTTCTAATGTCATAGACTTACCATTTACAATTCCTCATTTAGTGACCAATTTAACATAGTTACAGAATAGGACTCAGCTATTAAATGAAGAATGTATTTTTAAAAATTTAAATATAAAATTTGATATTTTAACAAATTCTAGGTGTACAACTCCACCTTTACAGTGTTATGCAGCCATCACCACTATTATCAAAACTCTTTTGTTGCCCAACAATACATCATTTCATCCCTCTTTCCCTAAGACTAAAATGTCCAGGAAACCTATGCAGTTGCTCTCACTGCTCTGTATTTCTTCCATAGTTACCTTTTCCTGGTTACCGTCCTTTCATTTCAGCCTGAAGGATGTGTCAGCACATTTCCTACAGGAAACTCTACTAGTGACAAATCCCCTTAGTTTTGTTTATCTGAGAATGTCAACGTGTTGTGCTGGAGATCAAATGTGGTGCCTCATGCATGCTAGGCAGTGTTCTACCACTGAGCTGCATCCCCTGTCCCCTTTTAGTGCTTTAAGCATGTCTTCTGGTCTCCCATGCTTCTGATTAGAAATAAACTGTTCATAGTAGCAGTTCCTTTATCTTGTCAGGTATATAGATTGCTGCCTTGTGCTAAAATTGGAAGTTTGAGGCCAGTGTTTAAATATTTTTATGCTACTTTCTCTTCTCTCCTGCCAGAGACCATATTATATAGATGCTGCTATACTTGATGGTATAGTTGAGGCTATGAATCTCTTGAGCTCTGTTCATTTTCTTTTCCTCATCAGATAATTTTAGTCAATCTGTCTTCAAGTTGAGATTCTTCTGCCTGATCATGTCTGCAGTTGAATGAACACTTTAAGGGAACTTTCCTTGTGTTATTGTACTTTTCCATGTGTTATTGTCCAAGTTTCTCTGTGGTTCACTTAAATACTTCTCTTTAGATTGTCTTGGCTTATACATCATTTTCCTGGTTTTTAGTTCTTTACCCTAAACAATGTGCTAGTTTCCCTTATTTCTTTGATTTTATTTCAGACTATTGATTTAAAAGTTTTTATGTATTAAGTTCTATGCCTTCTGACTTTGCTACTCCTCCCTCACACTATTGGCCTATACTTGTTTCTTTGCATGTGTACTAATTTTTAGCAGAAAACTGGGAAACTTCAATATTATGATACAACAACTCTGGAAATTTTGAATCCTGCTAGGATTGTTATCAATTGTTGGGGTTACAGAAGTTTATTTACTAACTCTTCTAAACTATTTCTGTAAGGATTATGTTTTCTGTCATGCAGTCTCTGTTCTCTTAACGTAGAGGTCAGCTAGTGGTTCAGCAGATTTCCTCAAATTCCTGGGCTATAAAAGCAAAAACTACTCTCCAGATCTTAGTTCACCAGTACCTTGGTATTTATCGTTAATTGATCTCAGGAGGCATGGAGACCAAAAATGACAAATACCAATAAACTGTATTGGCTGGAAAGGGTAGCAAGTCGTGAAGCAACTGACACTGACAAAGTCTAGCTTGTGAATTAGTAGCAAAAACAGATGAGTACACAGACAAAAGGTTTTTTTGTTGTTGTTGTGTTTTTTTTTTTTAAGGTTTTTTGAGACAGGGTCTCGCTTTGTGGTTCAGGCTGGCCCTGAGCTCAGCCTCCAACTCACATCACAGCAATCCTCTGCCTCTGCCTCCCGAGTGCTGAGATTACAGGCGTGAGCCACCATGCCCGGCACTGTGGTATATGGTACTGGTTGCTGCTGGGCGTGAGTCTCCACGCCCAGTATGGTATGTGGATACCGGGGATTGAACTTGGGTCCTTGCGCTTGCAAGACAGGCGCCGGAACCACTGAGCTAACTCCCCGGCCCAGACAAAAGTTTTTATGTCAAAATGCACTAAGTATCAAATTTGAAGAGTTTTAAAGTTGTCAAGTGTAAAAGTATGACTGTGACACTCCTTCAATATTTATACAGGCTGTCAACAATTTTGTCTTCACTTTTCATTTCCTGTTTGTGCTGAGCCTAAAGATAAGAGAGAAGTGGTTACGGCATCCTCAAGTCTTTTCTGGATAGGTGTCCTGCTTTGGACATACATATGGTTTTCTAGGCACCCAGGTATGCTTGGGAGAGTATTAAAGCCCTTATTCTCTAGATTTTCCTCCCAAGTTTTTGGTTTATCTATCAGCCAGCTTGCTCTTTTGCCTTGACATTATTTTTGAGGAATACATTTCCTCAACCTGAGAGAACTTGAATTTATGTCAAACAAAGGCAGCAAACACCTTTTGTCAGTCTAGGAAGCTCCTAGACCATTGAAAACATACACACAACTGCTTGGGAATAAAGTCTAGCCTTCACACTTCAGAAACAGGAACCCATACTTGGAGTGCAGGCTGTAATGGTGCAAGGGCCAGAAGGGGCTGAAGCAGGGCTATAGAGAAGGGCAGGGGCAGAGTGAAGAAGAGACTTCCACGAGCAGGCTGAGGAGGGGTGATGGAGCCAGGCAGGGGGTGGACAAGAGTAAAACTTTTGTTTTTGAGACAGGGTCTCACTATGTAGTTCAGGCTGGCCTCGAATTCTCAGTGGTCCTCCTGCCTTAGCTTCCTGAATGCTGGGATTACTAGCACACTTGGCTAAGGATAAAATTAAATGCCATAAAATTCTCCTTCTGTTTCCATGATTTTTCTCATGACTCAGCAATCACCTGGTCGCTGTAAACATTAAACTACCTTTCAGAGCTCCAATAAATTTGACTCTTGACAGCTCCCCTTCCGTGTTTCCTGGAGAGACAGTATCCTTTCACTAACATCAGTCAGTCCTGGGAGTGATGTTTGTTAGTTTAGATCTTTGCATTAATATCTTCATTTGTTTTGCAGTGTGAACATTTTCTCTGAAAGGAAGAGAATAACAAATCACAAGAAACATGTGTCTAGAAACTTCTATCATAACGAACTTGTGAAAATCAATAAAATGATTTATTTAATATATTCAAAGTCAAAAATCTCTGTGAATACTTACATTTTTACAAATGAATACAAACATAATAATACTGCTTAATATAAACTTTTGTATAAACATTAAAGGAAATATACACATAGTTTCTTTTTCTTTTAGTGCTTCCAAAGCACAGAATGTACAAGTCCACCTGAAGACTTTTTGTTGTCACATGCAAGAACAATGTCCTGGGTTAGGGCAGTCTCAGGTGAACTCTGTAATGTCCCTAGACAAAATAGAAGAAAGTTGGAGGTAGATTGTTTGGTGACTCTCCCTGCCCTTCTCAAAGGAAATAAGTTACCCAAATAGCAGCTTCTTACT
The DNA here is from genome assembly GCA_004026965.1 of Petromus typicus. NCBI lineage: Eukaryota > Metazoa > Chordata > Mammalia > Rodentia > Petromuridae > Petromus > Petromus typicus. The sequence goes on from PVIR01005571.1 coordinate 53,182, forward strand.
ACTTCAAACTGTCCTGAATATTGTGTGGTTTAAAAGGCACAAGTAGGGATTACTGAAAACTCTGTTCAGCATACACAGAGGGCCACTTAGATTCTGTATGCTTCATAGTTCTTTCTAAACGACATGCTAAGAACTTTTAAGTAGTGCTCCACTTGCTGGTGCACCCTCTTCATTCTGAAAATGCACGGAATGGCAAAGTTTAGATGAGTGAACCTTTATTACCGATGGTAGGGGCAGCAGTGTTTTATGGATTTAGTACACTGAATGAACAGCATCACTTTCCTCAACTGGGAAAAGAAACAACAAAACAAAAATGGATACTTTCAACCACAATTCCTAAGGCAAAAGCCCACATTTTACTAAAATAAAATAAAAAAGCTCCACCACTTTTTTCTTAAGACTGTGGAAGGCGAGCCCCTTGACTCAGACATTCCTGAACAGAAAACTTGTCCTTTTTTCTCATGAATCTTTGTATTAACAGGATGATCTGTTGTTTACATAACTAACATTGTTGAGAGGATGATGGGAATCTATTTTTTCTAGTAACTTCTCCAGGTACTGAATTAAGACTCGTCTTTTAAACCTGAAAGCAGAGAGAAATTTTATTAACCAAAAGATACAGCATTTATGACGTACAAAGAACAAAGACAAATTTACAATCTGCATGGGAACATAAACATTTCCCTCACAGAAACACTGGTTTAGAAAATACTGATAATTCCAGCTGAGAACCCAAGATTACACTAATCTTGAAGGATGAATGAAGTGGCCTCAGTCCACAGATAATTACCCACTGAGGTAAACCTTTCTGGAGAGACAGCCTTATCTGTGATTAAGGACCAAAGTTTGAGAAAATCAAGGTGAGCTGATTCCTCTCGTTGTCTTGCACTAGGGCCCAATGGTCAGGGTTTCTGTTGACACTCACCTTGCAGCTTCCTTGATGGTAAATTCAACGAACTGTCTCTTCACCTCCAGGGGTCCCTGTACTTCTTCAAGCAAAATGAAAATTCTTTCATACTCTAAAGATAATAAAATAACCATAGTATTAAGTTGTGTCATATACTGGTACAAATTCTCATTGTTGAATGCAATCATGATGTGTATATGTAATGTCCCAATAAAGATTTCAATTAAAAAAAAAAGAATACAAATGGGAAATCAAATCATCGTACAACCTCAATCATCATTATTCACAAGCAGAAAGTTAGATATAGCTACCATTTTAAACACTCACATCAAAATGCCTGCACAGATCACTAAGGAACTTGTAAACACTAACTACATGTGGGTGCTGAACAATGGTGCTCGAAGTTGTTCTTACCCCGAAAGGTGGCAAAGACATTACCTTCCATATCTTACTTGCAGATATACGTAAACTAAGGATACTGAGGGGCAGAAGTTAACTAGGTTTGTCCATGTGGGTCCAAGAATCATTTGAAGACAAAACAGTAAAGATCAGCAAGAAAAGACATAAGCAAAGGCGTAGAGGTCAGAGAGCAGAAAAGTGCTAATGCTGCTGACTTAAAGGCAGAGGAAAAGGGCCCCGGGGCAAAGGTAACCTTTATAAGCCAAAATTCGCAAAGAAACAGATTCTTCCTGGGAAGAACAATGACCTGCCTACACCTGCATTTTAGCTTAGTGAAAAGTATCTTCAGCATTCTGACTTCCAGAACTCTACAGTAATAAATCTATGTTGTTTTAAGGGATTAATTTTGAGCTAATTTGTTGTAGCAGTAAAAGGAAATCACTCTAAGAAGGGACAAGGTGATTTTATCTTTTTTGTTAAAGCCAGAGGAATTCCTTTAAATTATGCAAAAACCCTACTGCCCAAAATGTATCTGAAACAGCAGCTTGAATTTATTCTGAACCAGCGGACAAGAGGTCCCCATCGTATTTTTGGTATTCCTGCATTACTTACTTCGTCCAAACTTTCGAACTTCTTTCATCAATTGGTGTTTTATATCAGCATTGATTCCAAGCGCCATTGCAGGGGTAATTTGCAATGTATTTGGCACAGTTTCCAAAGCAGATGGTACTATGATATTTGGGTCATCCACAGACAGACTGCAGTTCTGAGCTCCACCCACAAGGACATTATTACCAGGTTTGTGAATCAGGCCATCTTTCCTGAGACTACTGAAGTCCTCAGGAAGAGAATCCAGTAGGTTGGGTGGAATGCCATCTCCTGCCACATGTATAAGCTCTGCTGGAGCAGATTTTGACAAGAATCCATCAGAGGGGGTCTGCCCATTTTCCATCTTCTCCTCATGGACATCGTGAAGGACACCGGCATCTGGGAAGCAAATAAGGAAGTTGAGCCATGAGGTGAGTATGTTTTATTAACCCCACAAGCACATCACTATGCTCCTTAATTTTGAAAGAGCTTTTTCATGAAGCAGGAGCAAGTACCAGGTAGAAACCTGAGACTTTCCAAATTGAACTGAAGCACTGAATACAACACTACCTTCTTTCCTCTTGCCACTATGAATATACAGAAACCAAGATATCACAACTAAGAAACATAACAGGCTGACACTGAACTATGATTAGCAAGCACTGTCAGCCTGTTATGCCTGACAAGGTGAAAGGCAACGAGCTGCACTTGACATGATACCTCAGCCACACTGAGGCAGCTACACTTCACGGAGCTTCCTTGGAGGCAGAAATTGCATGCACAGTATGCTCTGCCTCCTGTCTCTACCAAGCATTTTGAGAAAACAGGTGCTCATTGGGGCTGAACGTTCTATTTCTATCCCATCTCCAGAAATCGCTCTATGTATGATTCTTTTTTTTGCACAGTACTGGGGATCAAACGCAGCTCCTTATGTTTCCAAGGTAGGTGTGGTGCCACTTGACCTAAATCCTTGACCCTGTGTATGATTCTCTTATCTTTCCCTTCTGTGTGAAAGAAACAGATTTCCTTTTACTATCAGTCTGTCACCTCTGTGTCATTTACTCATCTTCTGTTGTGCTTGGTGCTGTGCTAGGACCTGGAGATAGCAAGGAGTAAGACAGAAACTGTCCCTGTTCATGTAGGACACACTTTGCATAGGGAAGAAGGAAGCAGGGATCTGAGAGGAAGCCACAGAAAGGGTCTCCACAGCCTCTGGAGGGTGGCATGCAGTCTGGGAGGAGATGGAGCAGCCCATGAAGGTGTAGAGAGGGTGCAGGCTGTGAAGGGGGAGGAGCGGGGACAGAAGGGGCTGAACCAGGGCCGCAGAGAAGGGCAGAGGCAGAGGCAGAGAGAGTGAGGAAGAGACCACCACAACTAGGGTGCAGACCACAGTCATGAGCTAGGCTTGTGTTCTAGATGCTTAGGAATGGGAGGTCGAGCTTTCACGATGGACCTGGCCTGGCCACACTTCCCTGACATGTCATCTCTGGCTGCAGGGAGTAGGTTAGGAGCAGGAATGGAATTCGGGAAAAGAAAAGGAGCTATCATAGTAGCTTAGAAAGAGATCATGGAAGTGAGAAAAGAGGGGATTAAGAGGAATGGTGGGATACAGGGATGACACCGAATGTCAAGTTTCCCCTAGACTCACCAAATGGATGGAAGTGAGAGACGAATAAGAGCCTGGCGGTATCACCTGAACCAGTGGGTAAAGGACAGTGCCAGAGGTGTGCGCAAGCCAGTGGTCAGACCATCACTCTTGAGAATGGACTGCAGCCAATTTTTCCTGATCGATGCAGTAACTTTGGGTATAGAGCTTGGCACGGATAATATTAGCACTGCTTACACTAGGGACAGCCTGGGGGTTGTCTACCCTCAATAGGCACAGGTGTTGTAGTTATCGCATCGCTGGATGGTGTCATTAACTGCATGTAGAAGGATGGCAGGAGGGTTGTTTTGGAAGAGGGAATGGGCTATACTTGGGGTGAAATCTATTGAGTTTTATGTCTATTAGACACCTGGGGAGATGCCACGTCCACAGTTAAATCAGTGTGGAGCTGAGGAGCAAGTCATAGTCTGCAGGTATGAAGATCATAGCTATTGAAATAGAGATCAAATTTATAGCCCCATGATGCATGGGGTTGCCCACGGAGAAAGTGCACCGAAGAGAAGTGCTGGGACTAAACTCTGGGGCCCTGCAGCATCCAGAGGTGGGACAGAAAGGGGAGAAAACAGAAGAACAAGATGGGAAGGAGCCACTACGATGGGACAAAAGAAAACAGAGTAACTGGGAACACCAGAAGCTTTCCATGGAGGAGGGAGTAAGTGACGTCACATGCTGCGGGGAGGAATGGTGAGGTGCAGCTGCCCCTGGCGCCCTGGGAAGGGTTGCAGTGGGGCCAAGGAAGAAGACCAGACTGCAGGAACAGGTGACAGGACAGAAAGTAAGTGTGTATTCACCCTCGTAGCCCATTCATTCTACCTGCCTCAGAAACCTGCTCCAAATGGTTACAGCAAACATGCCTCTAACTCTCCACTTTGTCAGTTACTGATACTCATTAAGCCATGTTTTACTTACTAATTACATATGAATACAATGTGTTAATTACTATAAAATTACGGATCTAACCCCGCAAAGATTGAGATTTTTGAAACAGTCTCTTCTTCCCATAAAGCCTGTTGCAGCTATCACATACATGATATAATGGTTTGCTTGAAGAAAAAACAATACAGAAAAAATGGAACATATGAAAAGGAAAAGGAAATCATTAAGTATCTTAGTCTTACAGGAGTCATAAGGAAATCACAACCACTACTCCATACCTGAATGCACGAGGCCGGGTTTCAGGAGGTGTGGGTAATATGGTAACCATGAGGCCGAGAGTGGTCCCTTTTCGCCCACATGGTTAGTCACAGGAGGTGGTATCTGTGGTTTCCTCAACAGCAGGGACATACTCCGCCTTCTCTTAGCTGACATAGGACTGGGTTCTCCAGGACGTTTCAGTTTGTTTTGTGGCCCTGTTACAAAGTCATCTGCTTCATCAATCATCATTCCCTGGAAAAATAGTGAACACATTCCATTGAAGATCAAAATTCAGGGGCTCGGGATTTAGCTCAGTGGTTCTGGCCCCTGCCTTGCAAGTGCAAGGGCCTGGGTTTGATCCCTGGTAACCACATATAAAAATGTCGGATGTGGAGACTCACGCCCACCAGCAATCAGAACCACAAACCACAATTCTGGGCATGGTGGCTCACGCCTGTAATCCCAGCACTTGGGAGGCAGAGACAGGAGGATTGCTGTGAATTCAAGGCTGAGCTCAGGGCCAGCCTGAATTACAAAAGTACAACCCTGTCTCAAAAAAAAAGGATCAAAATTCAGCTGTCAAGAAATTCAGTCTTCATATGCATAAACAACCAACCATGAGTTTCATCACTTTTGTAGGTCAGTCATAGGCCCAAGATTCACCAGCTCTGTTTTCAGACAATGCAGCTTAATTTTAATACTGTCTATAAATAACATAGAGGAAACTAACACACAAGGTGTTGTCTAAAGCCAAACGTACTGCAGCAATGACTCACTGGAAAGCCTACAGGATGAGCAGCATGTTCAGCCCATGGCCCTGAGGTCACTTGTCCACTTTTCTTTTAATTTTGTTTTAGGGGGACAGGGTCTTCCTGTATAGTTCAGGCTAAACTTGAACTCATGGTGATCCTCCTGTGTCAGCCTCCCAAGTGCTGAGATTATAGGTGTCTATTTTAAAGAAATGTTATAATAACAGGGATTAAAAATGTTACTTAGTACATAAACTTCTCTCAGTGCAACCTAGGAAAGACAAAAGGCTGGATACACCTAGCAGAACATTACAGACCTATATCATGGAGAAAGAGGAGATAATTCGTAGTCTCAAAATTAAATGCTATAGTGTGTGGCGGTGGGAGTACACACAGACTTTGGAGCCAGAAAGACGTGGGTGGGTTCAAATTCCAGCTCTTAAAAGCTGTATCACAGTGTTTTGACACTCGACTACTGTAAGCCTTGATTTCTTGTGTTAAAGGGCAGACATTTCCATTCATCTTGCAAAGTGATTATGAATATTAAAATATAAACACTTAAAACACCAGCCTCTATTAGGTACTAAACAAATTAGCTATTAGTTTTCAGCAACACATTTCAGTATTAAAAGGCTTCCACTTTCCATCTATGAAGAGCCCTGGTATCATATTTTGTCTCTGAGTTGTACTCATCTTACCAAAGGAATTAGAGCAAGAATTTTATAATTTAGATAGAGATACAAATAGGTACCCTACCTTTTTATCTTGTTTAAATGGATTGCCAAAAGTATGCAGTCTTTTCGGCTGATCTGGATCAATCTCTCGAAGTGGAGAAGCCAAGGTCTTCAGATATTCCTGGTAGTTGCCCATTTGTGCAACCGGAACACTATGAAGGGAATCTGCAAAATCACCATCAAAGAAACTGATATGACGCAAATGCATGGTCCTTTCAAGAGGACGTGATCACTGTCTAGTTTAGCAATGTGTGTCTCAGATGAGATGAGGTGGGTTCAGGGTGGTATGGCCACAGACAATGTGCATCTCAACATCAAATCTAAAATCTCGAATCTGGCATTCTAGAATCACCTCTCTTCATCCAATCATTACTTCTGCCTCAGGGCTCACATGAGCAGGACCAGAACAATCCCCTTCCTTTCCAACCAGGCTTCAGAATGAGCTGCCCTCCCTTGTACATTCACCTCACTCAAAATACTATGCACGGTGCATTGCAATGAGCCCAGGTTTCTTGGCATTTTCTCACTGTGCAGAAAACTCTCATTACTGGGTCTTAACCTCTGAGGATTTGACTAAATATTTAGTCTTTCTTTCTAGAAGAGCCCCTCCCCATCAAATGTAAAATTTCAGAGGGCTGGCTAGGCTTTGATTTGCCCATTTTACTTGATAAGTGATCCTTAAAAAAGGAACAGGATAAAGGGAAATTTCTGGGCACTATTCAGTTCATTACTTTTGTATAAATGAAGTACTCGTCATTGAATTCATCATGGTGTTGGAAGGTAGTATGAGTGTGCAGTTTGGGAAATCTGGTAGTCTAGGTGCTGCCACTTTCCAATAGGCTAATACCGGACAAACTCCTAAAATGCTTGCTATCAGTTTCAATACCCATACAACTGATATAAAGATATTATTTACCTCTAGGTGTTGCTTGAGGGATAGAAGAACTAAAGCATGGCAGTGTGGGAAGAGCAGTGTACATGCTGATTAATGCATACCTGCCTTTAAACTGAGAAAAATACTGTGTCTAAGGGGATTCAGGGGTTCAATGAAAACACTGTACATATTAAGGAATTAGGAAATAACCTGACCATTGTGCAATAAACACTGCTACATAAGTCATATTGTGCATTTTCTCAATAAAAACTATTCCACTACTTATTTACCTTCATCTTGTCCGACGATAAACTTGTGTGTCTTCAATAGGTTGGATCTCATTCTGGTCAACTGATCCAAAAGATCTTTACGTGGAATATCATAAGGATTTCTGTATGTCTGAGGTTTCAAATTCTATTCGAAATCAGACAAATAATTTCAGTTACTCCTGAGTAACATTAGTAATTAGTAATTAGTAATTAGTAACTATTATTAACATTAGTAATTAGTAACATTTCTAATATCGAAATGTACTACTTAACCCTCTTAAAATCTTACTGAAGAGAGCTATATTTCATATAATTATAGTAGAATTTTCCCATTGGAAAACTACATTTTTAACACACCTATGAAGTATTAAAGAATTAGGTCTATCCCTTTTTCCAGGCATATCACTTAAAACTCAAAAACCAGAGATTTATACCTTGGCAGCCTTGTGGAGCCACTGCTTGTGACCTGGATCGCTTCCCCAGGCAGCCAATGAGGTGGGCTGCTGCCACCTCCCTGGACCACCTCCCTGGAACCCCGCAGGGAGCGCAGCTGGGAGGAGTCCCCCAGAAGTGCCTGAGGTCACTCTACTCTCTCCAGGGACTGAGAAAGGTGGGGCAGGGCCAGCTGCCCACCTGAACCTCCTCTAGGGGAAAGCGCTCATCAGAGGTCCCGCTGGGGCGCCCCAAACTTTGTCCAAGCTGTGTCAGTGCCTGGGCCTCCTCTTCCCCGTGCTCCTTCTACCCTCTCTTTTCCAACAGTGCTATGGCCTGGAGCCTCTCCCTCCCCACTTCAGCTTCCATCCTCTTCATCTTTCATAGGTGTTGCCAACTCCTCAAACATATCGTGTACATTTAATTTCATGTTGGTATGCACTGGCAGGATAATTCCTAAACTGCTCCAGTAATAACTATTAAATTCAAAACTAAAGCGATAGGAATAACAGAAATGTACTAGCCAAGTTCAAACACATAAAAGCTTTTTTATGTCAGTTTACCTTGTTTAAGAGCCCAACTTGGAAGCCAGAAAATTCTTTGGTATTCAATTCTGTCAATCTCAGTGCAGTTTCCCCTGTAATTTCTTTCAACAGTTTTCTAAAATTTTTATTGTGAGCCAAGGTCAAGTTGCCTCCAGAATGATTTTTCACTTTGATACCAATTTCCTGGGGAGCTTTCTTCCCCACTGATGCTAATATTCTTTCTGACTCTAATTTGGTCTAAAATGAAAATACATAGTATGTTATGAAAACATCTACTGTATTGCTTTATTTTTTACAACTTAAGAAAGATAATAATTTAAGAACCTCATACAACAATTTTCAATTCCAAATCACAGAGAACGAATAATTAAACATTTTCCTGTGCTTCTCTGTACTAGCACAGCAAAGAGAGAGGGGGCTGGAAAGACAAATAATACACTTTTTTCCTCTTGTCTACTGTCAAAATTGTGATTGAATCATGGAGACAATGGAAACCATGCATAAGAATTTCATTCCTACACATTATAAAGTACATTGTGTTACTGAAAAATCTAGTCTAAATCAACATACTCATTTCAGACTAGACATAAAGGTTTCAGACTCTGTATTTGTGCATGTAAATTAGTGCTAAAATTCAGATTAGGTCAACTGGCATTATATCTTAAAAATAAAACTTTATTTCTTACATTGGGCTATACAAAAATGTCTTATAATGTAATGTTTAATTGAACAAATATTACCAAATACAATTTGTAATGTGTACTCAATAAGCTTCTCACTAACTTGCAAGGAAAAAACCTTCTTAGTAGACATTATTATATTGTATTAATTAATTTTGCTTGAGAATGTAGTACAGCAACATATTTGGCATATTTTACATTTTATATACATGGGAGATGGTTCAAAGGACACTGGTAACATAGTTATGAAATTAGTAATTAGAAGTTTTAAAAATTAATAATGATCTTTTCTTTCTCTCTAAAAGAGGAAGTCCTACCAATGTCTATAAGCCCAAAATAATTAGGGTTTTCTTGTGGTTTGGTCAGAGATATCTATTTATTTTTTAATATTCTTGGAATTAAATATGTTTATTAGCTCTAAAAATTTCCCAAGTCATGAAATAAAGGAGCAAATGAGAAGTCTGTTTTCTTAAATGACTTGGAAAACTCATTTATAAAACTATACAAATAATGTGCACCAGAAGATCCTAGAATTTTCATCAGTTTAAATTCTGTTCACTGTTATTCCTGCTGACAAAGCCTTAAAGGCTTAAGGTTACTATCAAATAAAAAATAAATCTATAGATCAGTAGATAAATAAATAACATAAATAATCAAACCAAAACATTACAACAACAACAACAACAAAAATCTATTAGCAGAAAGGCATAGGGGTTAGAGGGACAATTGGTTGATTAGAAATCTGGGTTTACTTTTACGTTTTTTGCATTTATGAGCACACTGAACTGGTTGGAGCTAGTAAGCTTCAGACTGGATTTAAGATATTGCCAGTTCCTAGCTAGGTGTGTCAGCATCCCAATGGAGTCCCTTAGGCTCTTTAGTAAAATCTGACACTCTAGGTAATACTCTCACTTTTCCAAAGGCCAAACTTCCAAACATATCCAGCTTGAAACATTATAGTCACAGCAATGCTACTATGGTGCCCTACCGTGGAATATGATTGTGCCCAAGATAGTAAATCTGCTGCACTGATTTGTCACATAACATAATTGTATGGCAGTAGAGCTCTAACTCAACAGCTCCCAAACATTTCCAACCTACAAGAATGGGCTACATAGAGGTGAGAAGTATGATAAGGAGGGTGAGTGGAGGATGAGGTACTAATAGAGAGGGGCAGGCAAGGGACAAGGTGAATAATGGTAAATGAGGTGGGGTATAAAGGAACGGATGGAGGGGAAGAAGAGAGGAGGCTGAACTCCACTCTCCAGGCCCCCCTGGGGCTTGCCACCCTCAAGGTTAACGAACACTGGCCTCATGTCCCCCTCTCCAGGGAAAAGGAGATACACAGCTATTTATTCAAGGCCTATGAGTGTAAGTGCTTCATGTGGTGCCTGAAAATGGATCTCAGGCAGGTCACTAAGTCATGACGGGCCTCCGTGTGGTGACCTACAAAAGGGGGTGCTCTAGCCCAAAGCCATTTGAGGAGAAACTAGGTTGAGGATAGACAAAATGTGACCCATGAGAGAATTCTATTAGGTTTCTGCCCCTCTTAGGCCACAAGATATCAGCCAGCTCGTGGGCAGGACAAACTGGCAGGCAGGAGAAATGGCACAGCATCGAATGATACTGACAGACCCTTAACTGCAGTTTAATGGTGAAGCTAGAAGCCATAGAGAATCACATTACTACTAATCCATAAAGTGTAGAGATATATACACATTTAATTTGAAAAATTACAGTTACACTAAAGAATAAGGAAATGCACTTCTGAGGGCAAAGGAGTTTTGTTTGTTTGTTTTTACCAATACTACCTGTTGGCTGAGTTTTTTAAGGTAAGAGATAACACTGTAACTAAGTCCACAATCTAAATTATCTGATATCAGATTTGGAGCTCCCATCATCCTTAGTGCTTTCTTTAATGGCTATAAGGAAACAAAATACACAACAGTAAGAATAGAATAAATCTTAAAATACTCAAAGTTCAGTTATAAGGGGCAAAAGGATATGATTCATTTCTTAGAAGTCAAGGTGCTGCATATAAAACCAAACATGGAACATTAAAAAGTGGCAATGAAAATAGCAGAGAAGTAAGAAGCAGAAAGTAAAAAAATCAGAAGAGAGTGGGATAAGAAGAGCAAGTAACAGCAAATTCAAACAAGTAAATTGCTTTCAGTCTTAATTCCCAAGTCACAAAATCATTTCAGAATGCATTTTATTGCGTATCCCATTCCTGCCATGGTCAGTACCAACACACCCCAATTTCTCCTCCCACTTAGACCAGTGGTTCCATTGAAGATTTTTTGCCTTTTCACCTCTAGAAACTTAGCTTCCCGCAAACAATGCCATGATGTTTCAGAGTGCCTCATTCAGAATGTGTCCAGGACACATCTACCAGGTAATAAATAGCTATGCCTTCAAATTGTTTTCATAGGGAAACCCCATACTGAGTATTTCTAGAGTTAAAAAGGGAAGTTGGTGTGATACATAAATTGAGACCTATTTATTTTCACATTCCAAAATTACAATTTTATAAGGTTAGTTTTAATAAGAGAAACATAGATGTGTTTAATAAAAATAACCATGGCAGTTAAAAGAAACAAAATAGAGAAAACAGTGCTCTTTTGTGCCATCACAACATCTCGAAACTCTTACACGTGGTTTGAGAAGACAGTGATGACACAAATCTTTGTAAAATAACAAGATGTCTATCTTATTGCAGGAATAAAGCTTTTGATTCATTATTTCTTAGGACAAGAATCATTAGTGACATAGTTAACACATATATACATATGAATACATACTAATAAGTAGTATGGAGGCAGAGTTTTTAAGTAGCTGTCAAAAGCCTGTCGCCACTTCAGATTTGGCTTAAGCTTGTGAACTTTAAACAAGTCATCTGTAACAGAGAAAATAAAATATTACATTATTCAGGTCTTAGATGCCAACATCTAACTTAAGCAACTCACAGCTAGAAATCTCAGATTTTCATGATATTAGATAAACTCTGGAGTTTTTCTTTTTCTGATGGTTGAATTTACCAAAACTATATCCACTGGCTCCCTTCCCAGGGCTTTGACTTTCCATTTTTTGACTGTACGATGGTGAGAAGGTGATGTTTCAGGCTGAGATTGGCTCTTGGCTCAGCCTAGCAATCTCCTCTCAGACCTTCTCTCACAAGGCCAGGCTGCAGTGCGCTGCAGCTGCCAGGGAGCCAGGCAAACATGACGGAAAACCACTACCACAGTGGCTGCACTGCATGGTGTTGCTAAGCTGTGATGATCACTCGGCCCCGGGGGATTAAATGCATTTTCAGCTTACAGTGTGTTCAGCAGACTGAACCCCACTATAAGTCAAGGAGCATTTATCTGCACTGTGTTTTTCTAAAAAATACATGTTCCTTTTGGCATCTATAAGGCTACATAAAATGTAACACAAAACACTGGCTGACACACTTGAAATATTTTCCTGCTCTGCTGTATTGCTAAGTTTACTGTAATAATTTGCACCTGCAAATTCATAGTCACTGTTTTGCAGAATAATATTTCTTTCATTTCAACATACAGGATGCTATTCTTTGTGCTGAAAAACCAAGCCAAAGAGACTATATGACAACAAATGGTAAGCCTCTAACTGCTATACAATAATAGGCAAGCTCTAAGTTATATTTTGGATTTTGCATAATTGTCTCAGACTTTGTTTGGCCATGCCTCCTTCTCTTTTCATCTCTTTGATTTCTATACTCCAGCTTTTCTTGAGGGGCCTATAGTACTGAGGGTGGAACCCAGGGACTTCACAGTGAGCTATGTTGCCAGCCTTTTTTCATTTTTTAGTTAGAAACAGGGTCTTGCTAAGACACTAAGTTGTCCAGCCTGGGCTTGATCCTGATATCCTCTTGTTTCAACTTCCCAGAGTGCTAGGATTATAGGTATGTATCACATGGAGCTTGTATTTCAGTATTTTGATGCAAACTTTGTGTCACTAAAATATAAACAGTTATTAACGATTGTAATAGCATGCATAGATGGGTTCTTTAAAATTATGTATAGCTAACCATGTTTCTTGATTACCAAGTTCACTGATAGAACTAAAGACATTTACCTTAAATACGCAGACATTCTTTATCTTTTCACATTTAAATTTATTTCAGTACTCTAAATACATTATATACATTGCATAAAGATTTCCACAACATCTCATTTTTTTCCTTCTGAGTGCAAGAAAAAATTTTCTAATTCAAAATTTGTAACAAATATGGACATGAACCTTCTATAGAGCATAAAAACCCAAAGATATTATAAATTCATTCTATTTTGTTTCATCGAGTTTTATTGTTATTTTTTTAATCAAATGTTTTACTTCCAGAGATAAAACCATACACAGTTTCTCTAGAAAAAGGCATTCTTAGAAATTCTGAATTACTTTAATTAAGAAAAGCAATTATACATTTTCTCCCCTTTGCTGCTATTATACATTATTCACTCCTGCTGAAACAAATTCAAATGAATTTACAGAGCCATAAAATATAGGTCTTTTGTTCTTTTTGTATGGGCTAGAAAGAACAAAGGAAATAAAGATCCCAAGAGATTTCAGATTCACTGCAGCATGCGGGTGCTTTCCAGACCATTCAGATCTTGACAGAAAGAAATGAGACACTATAGAATAGCCCATTATACTTTGCCTTTATGTGGAGTCTGCTGGGAATTAGGATTTTGGAAACTGAGAGAGGTTCTTAGATATAAATAGATTAGCTAATCAGACTAACTAATACTCTTAGTATTCTAACAATGACAAGGGCAATAATTCTGCCCAGGAGCTGCTTTAGTCTAGTTATTTCTTGCTAGATTTTTTTTTTTTGAATGAGGTTCAGGGGGAAGAATAAAATATTCCATATTCTAGATGGACAGAAGAGAACTCTTACAGCAATACTCTTTTAGTCACTACCTCTGTAGCTCAAAAAATGATTTTTATACCATTAGATGTCCATTCCCGTGAGTCTCCAGGATGGTAAAGAGGTCATAAATAATCCCCCAATCCACAATTGAGAGAAGAGGCAATGAGAGCTCAATTAAGAGTAAAATGATACTTCTAACACCTCAAAACTTACTGACATTTTCTATTTCACTTCCTTTCTCCTCATTTCCCTTTTTAAAAAGAGGGTGGACCCAGATTTGAGTCCAAGCTCAGTGACTTCCTTAGCTGAGTGTTTGCGTAAATCAGTTCACCTTTTTAAGTATCCATTTCACCTGTAAAATGGGATAAATAATATTAGCCTTCCCACAGGACTGCTTTGGAACTAGATCACACAGAAAAGTAAACAAGCAAGCCCGTGTGAGCTGTTAAGCCACACAGTGATTTACACCCATCAAATTGTCTTCCTTCTAGTCTTCCTCTGACACATCTGCCTTTTTTTCTCTTGACCATGGCTGATCTTAATATGGAACTGGGTTTTATTTTTTACACAAGTTCCTAATCCTTAAAAAAAAAGTGATTTAAGTGTGGTATATTCAAGAAAAGAAAAAACAATTATGAACACTAATTTCTGTTGTTATTGGCCCTCAACAGAAAAAAAAATTTCCTAATTGAGAGTATATTTTTCCAGCTATGAGAGACTAGCGACTTCCCTGTTGACATGATTTTTCTGACAGTTCACTGATTAAGCCTCACTTATCTAATCCATACACACCTGTAGATTCAACAAACTTTGGATAAAAAATATTACGAAAAATAATTTTTACTGAACATTTATATTTTTCTTGTCACTATTCTCTAAATAATATAGTATAATAACCATTCACATAACATTTACATTAGATGTTATAAGTAATCTATAGATGATTTGAAGTATATAGGAGAATGTGCTTAGGTTCTGTGCATATACTATGCCATTTTATATAAGGGACTTAAGAATATGAGAATTTTGGTGCTCATAACAGGACCGTGAATTTTATTTTAATTTTTCAGCTAATTTTTAATCGATTTTTATAGAGAAATATAATGCAGAATAATAATGTTTGCTTGGCAGACTTGGTACAAGCATACATTATTTTAGGTAGTTTACGAGTTTAAGCAATTACAATTGTTACTATTGATGAAAATATGACATTAATAAAGAGAAAATAGGAAGTACCACTATGGACAATTATTATACTATGCAGAAATGTAGTATCTGGGCATTAACTTGATTTAACTTGCCTTTTTGTAATATCCTCACCACTACAAATACAAAACTAGAATATATGTTTTAAATATATTCTCAGTATAATAGTGTTTTCTTCAAGAGTTGAGATAATGTAAATACTGGGGCCAGAGATTTAGCTCAGTGGTTCCGGCGCCTGTCTTGCAAGTGCAAGGACCAGGGTTCGATCCCCGGTAACCACATACCATACTGGGAGTGGAGACTCACCCCAGCAGCAACCAGTACCACATACCACAGTGCCGGGCGTGGTGGCTCACGCCTGTAATCCCAGCACTCGGGAGGCAGAGGCAGGAGGATTGCTGTGATGTGAATTTGAGGCTGAGCTCAGGGCCAGCCTGAACTACAAAGTGAGACCCTGTCTCAAAAAAAAAAAAAAAGATAATGTAAATATTAATAATGACAATAATAATGATAACATTTATTGAGCACTTATTCTTTGTGAGGCAAACTTTAAGCAGTTTAATTGTATTAGCTCACTTAATTCTCATTAAATTCATCTAACGTAGGTAGTATCATTATTGCATTTCACAGATAAAGAAAATGAAGCATAGAGAGGTTATGTATCTTACTCAAGGTCACAAAACTCACAAATAGACAGCCATGATTCACAGTTGGGTGGCTCTGAACCACAGCCCATACTTTTAATCACTATGGATGTTAAACTACCCAGAGAATGGTGTCAGGTGGAAATATGAATTTGTCAATTTCAGAATTTTACTGTGAAACCCAAGTCGTAATTCAAGAGCAAAAGTACATTCAACTTCAAAATATATGAAAAACCCTATATTCCTAGGAAGATGAAAATTACTGAAAAGCCTGGAGAAGGAAATCTAAAGCCAGAGGGCAGAATGGGAATTGAGTCCAGAGTAGGATGGGGGAACGTGGGGTTAAGGGAGGAGGAGGTGTTAGAGGTGACTCCATGACTTCTGGTTTGGGCTCTGCGGAGGGGAGGTGATGTCACTAAATAGACTGTAGAGAATGGAGAAAGAACACGATAGAGGAGGGGTAAGAAATTTTGCTTGGCGTGAAGTTACCCTTGCAACCTTCAGAAATCATTTAGATTTCCATGCTCTACATTGGGCTGGACTCTGTCTTGTAGACTGAGAAAGTCCAGTGATAGATGCCACACATGTCACTGGTGACAGCAGACATTTTAGATAGAAAGAGGACTTTGACATTTGAGGAACAGAGTAATACAGACTAAGATGTGCCAGAAAGAATGTTAGGATTTGTCTTGGCACAGTATCAGGAAGGCTGGAACCCATACTCTTAATCACTATGGATCTTATACTACCCCAAGAATAATGTCAGGTGGATTTGTGAATTTGTCAATTTCAGAACACTAACATAAAACCCACATTTGTGGGCCAGGGATTTAGCTCAGTGGTTCTGGCACCTGCCTTGCAAGCACAAGCGCCTAGATTCGATTCAGGTAACCACATACAACATTGCCAGGTGTGGTGACTCACACCCACCAGCAATCAGTACTACATACCACAATGCTGGCTGTGGTGGCTCACGCCTGTAATCCCAGTACTTGAGAGGCAGAGGCAGGAGGATTGCTGTGAGTTCAAAGACCCTGTCTCAAAAACAAACAAATAAAAAAGCCCTCCCCCAAGTTTGAGATTCAGGAGCAACATGTAGAAGCCAAGGAATGAAAAGATTTATGCAAAAAAAGAGCTAAATGCTTAATCCCACTAAAGTGCTTACTCTGATACCAAATTTCCAGTAGCAAAGGTCAGAACAAGAGGGCAGGTCTTGCTATGCAAAGTGGTATACACTGCAACTTCTCCTGGGAGACAAATTACTCTAATTAGAAGCACTTTAATATAATAATCTGGAAGTTAGGTTGAATTCAGACCAAATAAAGGACTCTGGAATTTAACCTGTAATATTTCTGTAGCACTTATACTCAATGGTAGTAAAGTTCCCTTCACCCATATGATGTCAGTGGAGAACAAATGAGAAAGAGTGAATGACTTTCACCTCTCCCAGTCAGGGAGGTAGCATTTGAGTGAGGATCCAGAACTCCCACTCATACACAAGAATCAGGAACTGCTTTTCTCTGGGTATCAGTAGAGGCCGAATGAGGAAGCTGGACTTCAACCCCACCTGGTATAATGAGGCAGCATCTCCAAACTGCCAGAGGGGTGAGAGCAAACAAGCTAAAACAGGTTTAAATAAATTCAGAGACTCATAGTATTGAAAATGTGCAAGATTCAACTGAAAAATCTCTCTTCACACCAAAAACAGAAAGATAACAAAATGAATAAAAGAACCAAAACATGCACTACCAAGTAACTATGAAATATCAACTAGAAATATCAATTAAGATTTATAAAGAAGCCATCATAAAATGTATTCCAACAAGTGATTACCAATAGACTTATGACAATGAAAAAACAGAAAGCCTTACCAAGGAAAGAGAAAAGAAGGAGTAGAAGATATAATCAGGAACCAACTGGAAATTTTAGAACTAAAAAAAAAATCCAAACTTTCATCTGGAACCACAAAAGACCTAGAATAGCCAAAGCAATTCTAAGCAAGAGGGACATGGTGGGGTGTATTACAACTCCGAATGTGAAACTATACTATAAAGCCACCGTGATAAAAACAGCATGGTACTGGCAAAGTAACAGACCTGAGGATCAATGGAGTAGTCTAGAAGATCCAGAAACTACTCCAGATACACTGAGCCACCTCATCTTTGACAAAGGAGACAAAAATCCTCAATGGAGGAAAGACAGCCTCTTTAACAAATGGTGCTGGAAAAACTGGGCTTTAACTTGTCAAAGACTAAAACTAGATCTAACCCTTTCACCATGCACCAAGCTAAAATCAAAGTGGATAAGACACCTAAATATTAAAACAGACACTCTCAACCTGTTGCAAAACAGGCTAGGTAAAACTCTTTTTTTTTTTTTTTTTTTTTTTTTTTTTTTGAGACAGGGTCTTGTTTTGTACTTCAGGCTGGCCTTGAGCTCAGCCTCAAACTCACATCACAGCAATCCTGCCTCTGCCTCCCGACTGCTGGGATTACAGGCGTGAACCACCACACCC